>JARACY010001927.1:0-49638 GCA_029255725.1 Scrobipalpa atriplicella
TCATGACAAAAACGCGAGAAAAGAGGATAAATTAATATGGAGAAAAAATATAATTAAAAATCAGATAAATACGAAGTACATAATGGTAAACCATAAAAGGAAAGGTAATTAATTAAGCAAACCCTTTTTCAGAGCAAAACTGGATGCAAATCCTATTGAAGACTGGTTTTTCAAAGCAGTTTTACAGAAACATCTCCGCGAATTCGAACAACGAATGCAATCTAAACTTTCGACTAAACGGCTTGACAATTTATTCTTCGGGGAGAATTATATTTATTGGTCGGTATAACCGAGGCTCACAGTGATTCACCCGTCAGCTGGGAGCTGGGATTGTCCAGGCGATAAAGGAATTACCAGATACAGTCATCGGGAGTGCGGTTGGTTTATATTTGGCCTCAATTCACGCTGTCCATTTACTAATTCTAATTCTTAGTAGCGCTGTCACTTTCTTAACTTTGACATAAGAACAGGATAGCAAACAAATACGTGAGTTTGACATTTCTTATCTGACATAATTAAGACTGCTTAAATTAAGTAAAATTAGTGAGCACGCTCTATGGTCATTCCTTATTTAAAGCGCCGTACGTCAAATTAAGAATGTCAAAGTCACGTGTTTGTTTGCTATCCTGTTCTTATGTCAAATTTAAGAAAGTGACAGCGCTACTAAGAGTTAGAATTAGTAATAGTGCGTCCTGAATTAGCACCAATTTACAGCTTGTATTTCAACGGGATCTTATCAATACGGGAAAACCACTGATTAGAGAAGGAGCGCTAGCTTTTACTCTTCTGTGGGGATAACTCACACAGAAGTTTCGAAATGCTAATGATATAATACATACATACATATAATCACGCCTTTATCCCTAATGGGGTAGGCAGAGCGTACACGACCTACACAAAGGTCGTTCCGCCACGTCTGACAAGTTTTGAGGGTTATTTCAGATGGATCTGTATATTGCTATAGTGACAGGTTGTCAGCCCATCGCCTAAAGTACAATACTGCAACCCTCATATCCCTTAGCTGATTTTTACAGCATGCCCGGGAGGAGATGCAGCTGGCATATTCTATGTTTTTCTATCACTCCCAGTCCAGCATGGAAGAAAATAATAATAATAATATATAATTAATAATATAATTGTATTTCAATATAAATAAAATCAAAACGTCTGAATATCATAAATTATCGATTTATTAATGCTTTTTCTATATTAAAACCGGCGAAATAATAAAGTTCCTAAGTCGCAACGACCGCTGTGATCGTGGGTTGACAAATCCCACTTATGGGATCTACTTTTTGGTTCCTTTTCTTTCAATTAAATAATAATAAAAGTTCACGGCGAATTGAGAACCGCCTCCTTTTGGAAGTCGGTTAAAAAATACCCTATGAGTGCCGCAAAAATATTAAAAACTTCTTTTTCCGAAAGTTGTATACCATGCTGGACTGGGAGCGATAGAAAAACATAGAATGTGCCAGCTGCATCTCCTCCCGGGCATGCTGTTAAAACCAGCTAAGGGATTTGAGTGTTTCACTGTATTGCAATTTAGGCGATAGGCTGACAACCTGTCACTACAGCAATATACAAATCTATCTTAAACAACCCTCAAAACTTGTCAGACGTGGCGGAACGTCCTTTGTTTGGGTCGTTGACGCTCTGCCTGCTCCATTAGGGATACAGGCGTGATAGTATGTATGTATGTGTACCTATTCAAGGGTTGTATACTATTTACCAGATATATTACAGACAAATAGAAGCTAAACCGATACAAATTTACGTTATTTATAATGTCGTAAAGTTCTATAACATTGGGTACTTTCCGATGGTAAAACACGAACGGATCCGCGCGACCAAAATAGCTCAGTGAGTCATTTAGTATGAACGCTTTACAACAAAGCCACAGACTATATAACTACTGCTAATAAAAGACTACGCAAATAAAAACTGAGACTTTTTTATCTACTGTTTGAAACATTTGAAACTGTAACTGTGAATGTAAGGCCCGTATTTATAATCAGCTCTCAAGAGTGACAGCAAGTTTGAGTTCGTATCAGAAATGTCATTTCAGTACAAAACGACCTGTCAAATCCATACTTAATATTGCTCTCACTCTTGCGATCGCTTTATAAATACGGGCCTAAGTAGGTTATCTGTCTTGAAAATTATAAAAATTGGGTTAAGATTTTTTGTAAACTCACTCACATTTTCCATTTATCCTATTGTTTGTGTGAACAATACATATGTGTTAAATTTTAAATCGATGTGCATACAAACGAATTGATTTTATTTAACTGATTTTAACTTATATTTATTAATTTATTTTTGTTTCAGGTAAGATAATCTCAATATTCTTCAAAAATCTTCTGATTTCACTTCTGTGGTAAGTATTTATTTTTCTTTATAAATAATATTATATTTTAGCATATAAACACAAAGACATTCTGCTGGGAATCAAACCTAGCTGCTAGCTATGATCTGCTCTATTACTTTATCACCACTAGTCTGATAAACAGAAAAAAACTATACTTGTCATTTTTTCGTTAAAAGCTTCGGAACTTACCACGAAGTCTACCCGATAAGCCGATAATCGACAGTCTGAGCAACTTAATATCCAAGACACAGTTTTAACACAAAGAGGTTTTAACACAGTTTTTGTCTTGGCCATACCTACAAACACAAACGATGGCAGATATGCAAATTATGCACTTTTGACTCCGGATTTTACCGCATCCTCGTCGAGGTTTCTGCTTTTCTTGCTCTATAGTATAGTCGGTTTTGTCTCGATTGCCACAGATTTACATACATACATACATACATATAATCACGCCTTTATCCCTAATGGGGTAGGCCACAGATTTGACTCAAGAAAACCCGTCGTAATATTTAAAAAAAACTAGACGCATGCATAGACGCTAGAGTGGATTGATACGTCCGCGTGTGCTTAGACGTGTTGTGGAGAAGTCCTGGTGCAATACGCAATACTTCGTCCTATATGTATGAGTCCCGCCGGACAAAGGGACATGTTTTTATTCCTCATTGTGTCGACAAAGAGGTCCGACAATTCACTCGCTAGACGGAGTAGGGTTGGCGCTTATATTTTTTTACTAGTAAACATATTGATTAGACCGAACTTCCTGAAAATTTTATCTGGTTATTTATTTTGCAAGCTTTGCAGCACAAGATGTTATATTTGTGCAAATATGACATTTTTGATATCAACTCAATTACTTCCATGCTGGACTGGGAGTGAGAGAAAAACATAGAATGTGCCAGCTGCATTTCCTCCCGGGCATGCTGTATAAACCAGCTATAAGGGATTCGAGGGTTTCAGTGTATTGCAATTTAGGCGATGGACTGACAACCTGTCACTATAGCGATACACATATCAGTCCAAAATTGCCCTCAAAATTGTCAGACGTGGCGGAACGACCATTTCTTTGGTCATTTACGCTCTGCCTACCCCATTCGGGATAAAGGCGTGCTTATATGTATGTATTGTAACTCAATCAAATGCGCAGTGGCTATTGAGACCTGATTATTAATACGGGCCTAAGTTTTTTTTTTAGTTTTTTTTTTACATTGCTTTGTTATAATATAAGCTTTATTTTTTAAGACAGCCCTGGCAGTCGTGTTATAGGATGCTCTATTAGAACCTCACGTCTCCACGCCAGCCGTTATTAAACCGAACGAAGAATAAGCATCTATGCGATTGCTATATGAAAAAATATCCTACATTTTTTTTATCGAAGACCGGTAATTTATGTTTTATTTTGTTTTAGTATTGCAGATCTGAATGATTTATAGTTAACCAGAACAAAATAGTGTCGTAAAAACAGACTAAGGGATATTTGCAGCGTTTCCTATGAATCCATCGTCTTGCACTGCGCTCGTCAATCCGCTTGTCAAAGGGGGTGAGTATGGGGAGTTGATAACCTCCATGTCCAGTCCAAAGGTGGACTGTTACGGCTGATACTAGAGCGATGTTGTGTAAAAACTGACTAATCAAATTCAGTGGTAAAACATCATACAAAGAGCAAATATCACAATCAACATATCTGCATAAAAAATAACGCAATAGAGCACCTATAACCATCCCTTTCTCTCCTACGAAGCCATCTTTCTCACACGCAACGGTACTCGAAGTTTAAGCCCCTGTAGTGAACGGATGCGGCATTTGTGCTTCGGATGTGATTAAAATTTAATCATCCGCCTCTTTTGTTCCCATTTTCGCGATATTCGGCGCTTAACATCGGTTTAGCTGACTTCTTTATGAAGTATTCGGTACGTTTGGCATACTACAACTTTCCAAAAAGAACATAAATAATTCTTTTTGCTTCGCTAAGGCAGTTTTAGGTTAAGCAACGCGTATAGGTATAGGTAGAAAAAATTGCATGTGCTTCGACGTCGTTAAGACGTCCAACCCAGTCACTGTTTTTAATAGTGGTGGTCACAAGACAATCAGAAGCCTATTAACTGTGTTATTAGGCAGTTTAAGAACTCTGACTCAAGGGTTTATTGAGTCTTTCGTCATTAGTAACTAAATTGGAACTAGAACAAAACTATCTCTCACTTGACCGTACAAAATGTGACAAGCAATATCGCTATATCTGTGCCTAGTGCTGGGAAAGTATCGATAGTTAAATAAGCGTATTTCTATAAAAGATGCGAAGAACAAAGTCTTTCGGCCAAAACTTTATAAGTATATCTGTCTACATCGGATGATTAATTTAATCGGTGTCCGAGTCAAGATTTTACGTAGCTTGCAGGACGGAAAGCTACGAGTAGGTAGTCTAGTTATAGTATATACTTAGGCCGAAAGAGAGTGACAAGATTTTCCTCACCACACCACACGCTCTTTATGCATGTCATGACAATATTATCGACAGTGGAACTTGTACAACACTATCTTTACCGCTGTTTAGACCGTTACTCGTACATAAAAGCTTTTGTACCTCTGAGTACGAAACGCAAGCTCGTTTACGATCTAGGCTTGTAATGTTAAATTGCGTTAATAAGTCGGAAAGTCGTTGCGTAGATCTACCACACTTTAACTATTTACCACTTGCTAATACCGTGATTCTGATTATTTACCTTTACCTACTTGGGTTTCTTTTTTGACAATTGGTAAAAAATATAAGGACGGGATATAGTATGGAAGAGAAGTACAGAAATTAAATTGTAATATAATTTTTTCATTGCCGTTGCTAACTTTGTGGCTCGTATGTATAAAGCAATCTCAATCTCAATCTCTCAACTTGAGAGATATATTTGGTATAGATTTGACAGGACATTTAGTAGTAAAATGACATTTCTGATACGAACTCAAACTCGTTGTCACGCTCTTGAGAGCTGATTATTAATATGGGCCTAAAACACTGTAAGTAAGAATACTTTAAAAAAACTTAAACCGTCGGTAGAAACGTTTCATTCCTACATTTTATTTTGTAATCTATTTCAATTTCAACTCGCTTGTTAATATTAATAGTTTAACAGAATATAGTTGAACTAACCTTCATAAACCTGCACTCTTGGGTATAAACAAAGCGGCTAGGTACTAGAATATGCCTCAGGGTGGATTTTGTGGCCTTCATTCTGACTGTGGCCTCGACAGGGCCACAACTGGCCTCTGGGGGGTCATAGGCAACACAACTACTTGACAACTTTATGTTCCATGCAAAAACTTAGATTTGTACTTAAGTTCTGCTTTTTGGTGAGGGAGGGTCGAAGAAATATCTGATGAACGCTCTATCAGACTTCTTAAACCTCTGATAAAGTTTCTGTTATAAAAACTAACGAGTGACTGGGACTGACAGCTGCTAATATGCCCACCGCGCCGATGCACGGATGATTCAATCTGCATTGGTGCATTGTCCTAACCACACAACAGAAAAATATTTAAACTACAGACTAGCATATCACATTCCCCCGAATATATTAATAACTGTACGCCCGAATATCGAACTCGCAACCCTTACCATACTCATACTACTTATACATATTGTGTAATTTTGTTTTCTCCATACAAAAATATGCTCTACAATTTTTGTATGGTGTATTACTTCATCTTCACTACGCTGGAACTCGTGAAATATAATCATACTCGCCTAAACTTCCGTCGCATTCCTCGCATTGGTGGCTCGTTCAAACGAATTCTCGGTACAGTGGCTTACTCTACTCAGATAGCGTGTGACCTTAACCGCTCTATGTACATAATCAGGGACGGATTCAGGGGTTTAAAACTTGTTGCAGTTACAGCAAATACGCCTGATAGATATATATTTATTATCAAACATTTTCTTTTTATCATAAGCATGTTTTTTCCATGCGAACTTTATCATTTGACAAAGAAAATCATATTGCAAACTCAATCAACAAATGATTAAAGCTAAAAATAAAAATTAAATTAAATTAAATCAAACCCAAAACTTACGTAAAATTATAACAAGAGTCAGACTTTTAATTTTATCAAGTAATTGACGTGACTTGTGGAGTAACAAAAAACTAACCGTCTATCTATGACGTTCATAGCACATCGTTAACGTATTTACTATAATTACTCACTATTGTCTAACTTTCAGTTTATTACCAAGAGAATCGCACGCGCACGTTTAGGTGTTATTTATATCGTAAATCTTTTTACTCTTGATGTGAAAGGTCTAATCTAACGTCACATTACAATATAATTAAAGGATATGGTAGTTATATAATTATTATTTATCGTTTGTTATTTATTTGCTGCGAGCCAGATGAGATGCACAGTGCAGCAGCCATGGTAGAAAGATTCTTTCGCGATAAACTCATAATCATAATGTAATAATAAGTTTTCAAATATTTTTCTGCAAAACAATAATATAACTGAAAAGAATATGGCGTAATGTTTTAAAACTTAAGAAATAATGTAAGCGTAGATACATACTTTTACAGGTAGGTATATTTCCATTATACCGGCGAGGTCCTGGAATGGACACGTAACTACGAGTAACATTTCTGAAAACGCTAAGCTCTCTGTGCCCATTAAACATAATATGTTTAATGGGCACATAGAGCTTAGCGTTTCCAAAAAACCCATATTATGGGTTTTTCAGGCGCCCTGAATCCGGCCCCAGTCCACTTCCCGCGTTATCATATCAACAACTCGCGCTTATCTTCTCATTACGTACGTATGCCCTGCTCTACACGAACTTTTAACACATTTAACTATGATAGTAATAAACAATTTGATTTCCTTTTGTCCAGCTTGTTTCTCTGTCCAAACTGTCAAATGATGGACTGGGAATGAACTGAACAGGACCCGATGTTCTAGAAAGTGCTTGTAGGCCCGTAATTATAATCAGCTCTCAAGAGTGACCGCGAGTTTGAGTTCGTATCAGAAATGTCACTTCAGTACAAAACGACCTGTCAAATCCATACTTAATATTGCTCTCACTCTTGAGATCGCTTTATAAATACGAGCCGTAGAGTCCTTGCAAGTGGTCATTGAGAACTTAGTAAAAATCAAAGTTAAAAATCGCTACAGACAGAACGGTTAGTTATAAATAAAAAATATAGGTACAGAATTTATGGAAATAAAGAAATATACTTAGGTCTAATTGTAGATTTTCGATGGAAAGATTCATTGATTTATGTCAATGTATGTATAGAATTTGACTAATGTAGAGTAGGTAGACCTACAAAATAATATATTGTGCTTCAATGACAATAATAAGCTTTCGTTTCGATCACCGGTAATGGATGTAAGACGACAAAATTACACCCTTTGCCTTTGTTGACATGAGAAACCCGTAAAGCACTGTCCTACAGATGTAGACGGTTCTCGATGAATCCAGGCTTGAATAAAACACCATTATTAAGAACCCGGCGCTCTGCGGAAGACTGCCGTTATCTCGATGCTGAAGCTACAAGCTATTGTCATCTTTGTCATCTGGCCGGTATAAGAATCGTCGGAAAGGGATAGGGACACGCCGCGTGATCAATGGACGTGTAAGGTGTAGTGACAGGATGCCCGCGCGCAGCTGGCTGGATCTTTTTCTTTTTTCTTTTACAGACAAAAAGACGTTTCGTTTCGCGCGGTTGGGTTGTAGCCTCGACGTTTCCGTAAATGGGAACGCAACATGTTAATGGCGCATACCTCACGTTAAATTATAAGCTTGCGCGCTGCCGTCTATAATTTACGATATAATGGTCTTGAATGCTAACAAATAATTAGTGTAAATGTATCGATTTTATGAGAGAGCGGGAAGTTAATGGGTCATGCGTGAATACGAAATAACCGTCTGTTTGGTGTTTTCTTAATGGATACTCTAGTTTTATGGGCTATTTCGGTATGTGTTGTCTGTTTAATAAGATGACCTTTGCACTACCTAATGGTACTACAAAAGTGTATTTAATTGATTTTAAGGCTTTCATTTATAATTAAATTACTAGATATATAATGAAACATGTCAGTTAATCATAAAGGACCTTGTTGACAGGAATGTAGGTAGTTGACAACATTAACAGGCGTCCCCTGGAGGCTGACAGGTGGTCAACTCGCCAATGTTTATTCTGTACTCGCCACATACTGGTTTCTGGGTGGTTCTGTCTTTATACGGGGTGTAAGGGACAGCTTCCTGTAAACTGAAAGGGGTTGCTCAATCACGAAACTGAACAACATTCTCAAAGAAATTCTTTCAGGATGTGAAGACTCTACTTCCCCATACAAAATGGTCTGATCGAGATGGCCATATTTCCTAGTGCAAGTTGTTTAGGATCGTTGACTGAGCAACCCCTATCAGTTTGCCGTAAGCTATCCCTTACACCCGGTATTTTACGTGACAGCATAGAAATATTTATGATACATAAATAAATAGAGTAGGTATATTTTGACACAGAAATAAAACAAATATCAACAAATTAAAAAAATATTTCACGTGATCACTATCATAATCATCATCATATTTTGGCGGTATGCTTTCTCCAGCTGTTATCTTATCAGAAATAGTCCAGCTATCTTTGTTATCTATCACTGAGGCTTATAATCGTATATGCTGATATCAAGTGGTAAATAGCATGATTTTAGTTATACTTTCATTTATGTTCAGAAGGTTATGTTATGGTATCGATTCATAAGCTCACAAAATAATTAAATCTTGACTAAAATTATCACCTGTCGTGTCATTGTCTAGCCTGAGAGAACAGAAAGGGAAGGCAACAATTTTGGTCAATATTTAGCTAAGTTATGCTCTCCACGAATCTATAGCTATGTTTAGTTTAGCAAAAAATTAAAAGGGTGAATAGAAACTAGAAAGAAAGAAAGAAAAGAAAGAAAGAAAGAATCACTTGAGAAAAGAAAATCTTAAAAATCTTGGTAGGTATAAAGATCCAACTATTTATAAAACCAACAGCATGTTTCAAAATGGAGGAAATCGACTCTTTCCATTCCCAAAGCAAAACTTCATGACTTGCATCTGTCAAACAGCAGATCTAGATACTTGGAAATAAGAATGGATTTCATCAAATTCAGCATACCTACTACATACAGTTTAAATATCATGCAACTTACTAGTGGGTAAGTTACTACTAAAATGGCCATTAACTAATAGTTAGGTACTGTAGGACCTAACCTAACCCCAATTTCAGGGATTTTTCCATACTCTCCACGCTTGGCAGTCGGCGTATTGCTTTTAATATTTAAATACGTGGAAACCATACTTACTTTGTTTTATTCTATTACTTAGTTTTGTTTTTTTTAGTCTCTGATAAAAAGCTTTTTAATTAAAATGTATTTTCGTCTGGGATACTTATTGATTGATTTTCAGAAGCTAGTACATTAAATTCAGAGTAATTCTTTTTTCTTCCACCTACATCTTCATCCCACTCAACAAGTGGTAGCTTCTAGCTCTGTGTAGGTATTTGACGTCAGAAGTCAAAGTTGAACTTTGTCGTTCATAGATATGACGTAGTTTATTATAAGTAGGTATTCCTCCATGATATGACTCAGATAAAACTGAAATCGTATGCATAGTATGGGTTTAGATGAGGTGACATTTCTTTAGTTAAGAAAGTACCTCTTTCTTGAGTTGTTTGTTATCCCTTCAGGAATCGTACCTTCTTTACTTCGATCGTTAATAAATGCCTTATCTTATCTAAAGGCAGTCAGTCAGTCATATCATAACGTGGATTGGTTAACTTGGGAAAATCAGAACTGTTGTTGAACTGGTACCGACTCCTTGAGGACACAACTAAAAATTGTTGCCGTCCCATGTTTTCTCATGATAGAAAATGACAGGTAGCAATTTTTGCCGAGTTTAGTGATTTGTGCGCATATTCCATTGCCCCCATTAAATTAACCTAGCTAGTACATTACGTTACACAAGTAACAAATATCACTATATACTGTTGGTATAAGTATAAGCACCATAGGTAGTTATATGCAGTTGTATATTGAATTGTGCACACGTGCAAGCCCACGTGTCAACTCTACACGCGTTCAGGTTACAGGGTGAGGTTATAATGAAGTAGGAAATAGATGATATAAACCTAGGGCTCTTCTAGGAAAAAGTCAAATAGTCTGTAACAGGCCAGTAATAATGACGGCAGTTCTCGCGGCACCATTTCTTTATGTAGTTGTCTCTGAGTTGTCTTGGAAACTGAAGAGCTATAATCTATTCGTGTCGGGATTTGCAGCACGTGAAATTTTAAATAATGAATTGAGTTAGTATCAGTAGTAAGGAATACTACTTTATCTCAATATTTATGTAGAGTTATTCTTCTCTACTCTATCTGCTTCAACTCTACTATAGTTAAAATCTTACACATTTTAAATTCAGTGGTCAGATTTTAAAAAATTCAGTTAGGTATCTTTCACGAAACTTGCAAAAAATATATAGGGTGATGTTATTGTAACCAAATAACACGTAGTAATCATCATACTGTACATTTTATATCGAATGTTGTGGTGTGGTTAACATCTATGACGTTATTCTATTGTAAAATATAACATTTATTAGAATTGCTTTGTCTACCTATATACACTAAATAACAATATTATAAAAAGTTAATATTTGTATTCTATATATTATTGTTTGTTATGAATAATCCTGATAATTTTTCAGAAAAAAAACTTGAACTTTTCCACTAGACGGCACGGCACCGGCAACGGCGACGGCACGGTACCGTCGACGGTATCGTGGATGACATAATGTATGAAAATCAATGAAATTATATGACACGCTTTTCCACTTGCCGGCACGGCACCGGCACGGTATGTCTTCGATTTCCATAGGTATTGCCACGTGATCGTCGCCGTGCCGGTGCCGATGCCGTGCCGTCTAGTGGAAAAGCGCCCATAAACTCTAAAATAACTGATTTTATACCATTATGAAGCTAAAATAAAATTATCCATCAGTAAGGCTGCCTTTTTACCGCGGGAAAATACCTTATTCCTCCGGGAAATTTAATTAAGTGAAACCGCGGTCTACAAACGTAGTCTGCGATAAAATCGTTCTACCTATTTTTAATCAACATGTTAGTTATTAGCGTTATCTTAATTATTGATCGCTGAAGCCATGTGATATAGCCGCACAAATGTATTGTTACTTTTAATCAATGTCATATAAAAATATTTGAATTTTATATTATTTGTCTTAAAATTACAAACACATTTTAAAAATATGTCAATTTTTTAATTTTCCTGCTACTTACTTAGTTTGGTTGCGGTTAGTAATGTAATGAATGAAATCATACCACTCTACCTACCATACAACTCCAAATATGGTAGGTAGGTACCCTATGTTTGATTTATTTTTATTATACTATAAAACCCACAATAATAATTAGCTCTTGATACAGACAAGACTAGACAGGGAGTTTGAGTTTATATCAGAAACGTCAATTTATACCTACTACTGAAAATTGCTCTCAAACTTGAGAACGCGTCATAAATACGAGCCCTAGAGTTGTATGTTAAAAGTTAAACAATAGTTTAGGTTGACGAAGAATTTACGACTAAAGTCTATTAATATAAAATAAATTCATTACTAAGTACTTTGAGGGACAATGGGTTGGGAATTGATTCCGATATGGGCGCTTTTCCACTAGACGGCAAGGCACCGGCACGGCGACGATCACGTGACAATACCTATGGGAATCGATGACATGCCGTGCCGGTGCCGTGCCGGCAAGTGTAAATGCGTGTCCACAGTGCGTGTCATATAATTTCATTGATTTTCATACATTATGTCATCCACGATACCGTCGACGGTACCGTGCCGTCGCCGTTGCCGGTGCTGTGCCTTCTAGTGGAAAAGCGCCCATTGCCAAAAATAAATGCTTGAGTAGGTATTAAATAACAAAATATTTGAGGATCTATTATTATCTTGCATGGGAATTAGGTACTAAGAGATTAACAAATAAATTAACAAGAAAAGGAAATTTAAGAAAATGTATTGATAGGTACTGCTATCGATTCAACACTTAACTAAATCTTGACTAAAATTATTGCCGTCCCTCTCTGTTCTCTCATTGTAGAAAATGACATATAGACTTAGGTATATTAGTTGAGTTGTGATTTTTGCAACTACAAATTGCTACCAATTGTTAGATAACTTGACTTTGGCTGTATGGCCTGTGTATTTTGCTTCTCCCTTTTAGGAGAATTTAAAAAAAAGTACGGCGGCCATTCGAACGACTCGGGGTTATGTTGTGGATGTCAATTTGTCAATAGCGCGTCGTTGAAAACAATGCGATAAATATCTTGTTTTATTATAATTTAACATGTTCTACACGTGTATTTAGTAATAAATTTACTGTAATGTACTCTGGTGTTTCAGTGCTTTATGCGTACAGGTCATAAAACGCCAGAAGGGACATGCAAACATGACCGAAGCCTAACCTCCGATAAGGGTTTTTCCATGATGTTCCAACCAGTAAACATGGGATAGTCTAATATCAGAAGTGATATGGAGAACTAACGCCACAGGTATTCATTCATATCCTGACGCCAGATGTATCGGTATGTACTTACTAAGTTTTATTTGAAGCTTTCTACTTGTATAACAAGAATTGACAAGCACTCCTCGGTATGAAAGCGCACTTGATCCGCTTATGGGATGATTTCAGTTGAGAATAATGTGAGAAGGGAAAGTGTAAACAAACAATAATGTAATTATTGTACATATTCAATTCTGATTGGTCAGCCAGTCTGATTGATAATGATAACTATTACCAACTCTGTTCACTAGATTTCAGTTGGTTAGTTTGCTTGTTCATACACATAATACCATAGTACCTACATTACATTACCATTGCTGCACTCTGTATATTATGCTGGAGCTGGACACCGTCCCAGTAGGTACATAGTTATAATACCTACCTACACCACACAATTACAACCTATAACTGAATTAAACATGGTGTTAGTGGTAAGGCACCGTGTTATTTTATTCTGTTGTGGCCACCCTCACTTATACCAGTAAGTAAAATTGCCTATATCACTAACTCAGAGATTTATATGAAAAACATTATTCTATCAAAGTAATAAAATATAAGTATAAGCAAACCCATATAGGTAAAGTTATAGAAGGTATGCCAAAGATAGAACTCTATCAAGCTATCAACTATTCAATGGAAAACTGGGAATAGAATTTTTAATGGAACCGAACGGGATGACAAGAGGTAATAACTGAGGTAATGATATTTTGAGTATAGTGAGGACTAAAGAGATAAACGTTGCACACTATGCGTTATTGTACAGTAGGTACAAATAATAGAAATCACATTAAGTGTAGAGAAATAACCTTTATGATTATGAGTAAAGAGATTCAATATGGTCACTTTAAAAATTAAATACAGATAGAATATTATGCAGAGGATGCCATGTACTATTCTGTGTATTCCACAGTAGTACATGTCTTTTGTTTGTACTTTAGTAGAGTAGCTCAATGGTTCCTCACACATCGTACAATATAACTGGTATTGATTATTCAGCAGACAGTAAGACATAATGATTGCAAAGACAAGTAGGTAGATAAATAAGGCTAAGATGGCCTTATTGCTATGATGGCGATTTTTGCCAAGCATCCCCTGGGTAGAATAAAATTTATTTGGTCAGAGAAAAATAATTATGTGGGCAATACATAGAGGTAGGAAAACTAGTGGGGGCGCCCCGTTCTACTATATTAACATTATCTTATACAAATATCAGTAGTTAATGATACAGGTCGTCAAAAATCGTTTTGTCTCTTTTATACTTCTACAAAATATCATTACCCCTTTACCCCTTTCTTATGTCTATGGGGCAATGAGATACTAGTGCATCTCAATTACATTGAATAAACATACACTGACAGGTGTATAAAACGCATAAATGATGTACCTACTTTATTGCATCATTCATATTTTAAATTATTACTAAATTTAATTAATAACCTGTCATGTCCATAGAGCTACTTAGCATCTGTCAATAATTTAGGTATCTGATTCAGTCAGTGGAGTTTAAGAATTCTGAGACTAGCATGTGATGTGAGCGTGATTTTATGACAAGGTAGATCAATGAATATAAGGCCAGAGTGTTTGCTAACATAACATAATCATAAAACTGCTTCATAACGAAAATAATAAACTTAGATTCTTTTGTATAATTGTAAGTGAGTAGGTATAGAAAAAGAAGTACTGATACCGACGCATGGAATGTAACCTGTAGGTAAATGTAAGAAATGTTTTAAATTAAAACCGCATAATACTACAACTATGGAAATGATAAAGAATACCTACCTATCTTTGATACAATCTGATCAAGTAAATGAATGTGTTGCTCCTACTTATTAATATGGCACAATCAGAAAATAATTGCATATATGCTAAAAGCATTGTAATTATGCTACAAATAAATAAATATCTGACTGGTTGAAAGAGTTGTTATGAGATCTCTTCTTGAGGACTGTGCCAATTGTTCTCTGGTGATGGTATGGGATAAAATAATACTGTATTGATTTATGTTGATTCCCTACACAATACTAGTTTTGGAATAAATGAAATGAAAGTGAAATTAAATGAAACAAAGAAACCATACTACTCCTTAGTAGGTACTGGTAGCGTGGTAACTGATAATTATTTGTTTTTATTGAATTTAAATAAATTAAGTTATTATTTTTATTTGAAATCATTGTTGATTGTGAAAATGAAATACATATTATCTTATCACCTACACATTATGATTAACTTGTGGAACCAATGTGTAATGCAACAGAAATGTTCTAGGTGAGTAAAATAGGTACTTGTGTCTGTGATACACAAAATGTATAAAAGGTGTACCTGCACATAATTTAGGTACATTGCAGATGAAAATACAATATGATTTCATAGACAATTTTGGAATGGTGTAGAATTACTATTTAATGCGAAGGAATTAAACTTAAAGGCAGAATACTAATTTTATCATTCATATTTTCAAAAATAATTTAAGAAAATATTTGGTTAAGAAAGCTTACTACAATCTGCAAGAGTTTTATAATGAAGGATCTTTATATATAACATGATCTCATAAAATAATAAATATGATAAGTATATAAAAATATTGTAAATAAATAAAAAATAATATTAGGTAGTTAGGTACTTATGTCTCAACTTAGATATTAAGAGCTTGTAGGTATTTATGTTTTTTTTAAAGTACTGCTGCAGTGCTCTTGCAGGGTCCTTGTTGTGTTGACCTCAAACTATTCTATAAGATCTTTATGTACCAACAAGTGGCAACTAATGATTGAGTATTGAGTATCATGTTGTATGGAGAAGGTCTGTGGAATTTCTTGATCCAATATTAATGGAGATTTACTTCTCTTACTCATATAGTAAATTAGCTATGGTTGCTGATTTAAAATAATCGCTCTTTGATATATGCAATCATTTGGGGCTATTCCAGAAAATTATTGAGAAAAGTACCTAACGTTTTAAAATGGGGTATATGCATGATTTTTTTAAATTATCAGTAAGAATTGTTGTCGCCATACAAAAATAAATGTGAAAGAAATTTCACAAAATACTTATTAGTCTATGAGTGATAATGCTTTATAATTGTTGGTTAAAAAGAGAGAACCGAACAGACATGTGACATCACACAATAGGAGCACCACACATTTTTCCGTTTCCGTACAAAATCACGTTTCGAAGGGAGAGATAGATAGACTAGCTTTATAAAGTTATAATATCGGTGGTTTGGATCAATTTAATTTCTATTTTCACTTTTCATTTTTCACCGTTATTATGTTAATATTCGATATTTTTAAAATAAGCTCAGACAAAACACAGATAAAGATAGTAGTTGATTATTCACCCTAATTAGTAACTATTATATCTTAGAAACAAGAGTACTTGAAATTTCCTTGATAAAAAAAAAAAAAAAGAAAAAAAAAAAACAGCTAGGTTTGAGTTGAGATCTTTGCAGACGCGATGGTCGACCGCAGACGAGGTTGTCAGGCCATAGCTAGTGTAATCATTGTTTCAATGATACTAGGGTATCGCAATGTCGATACATCTTAAAACTACCTTCCTTCTCATTTGTGGCTCGGTGCAGGCATAAGAAAAGTCAGAAACAACTAACAGTTTACCCACATTAACAATACATACCTATAGGTACACAATTTCCCGTTTGAGTTAATTTCATTATCTCATAAACATATCTAATACTTTATTTTAAAATTAAATGTGATACAAGAAAATGGAATAAATAATATATTGAGACATATATTTAGAACTACTGCATATTATCGAGTGAAATAGAATTCAGCATGTCCCACCGGTATATTTAAACTGAGGTGACACAAATACAACTTGGCTGAAAGTTTAATTACACAATCTCAAAGTAATTGAAAACTTACATTACTTACTAACCACTGTGCGATGAGATGAAAATGTAAGCCTTAGCACCTTGATTTGTACTATTTGCTACTGGGATATTACTTTATGCAAACTGATTTATAGATAGCATTGTAGTATGATGTTTACAACTTTATTAAATTTTGCCAAGTCAAGAGAGAATGTTGGATAGAAATTTAAAGAAAATACTTTTCAGTTAAAAGTAGATTATGTGGCTTGTTTGGAGTATGTGATATCAATAAATTACTGAGGTATAGGATTATGAGATGAATCCAAATCGCGTAACGTAACCTTGGTTTGTTATCAAGTGAGAATAAGGATCGTGGTAACAATCCCAAAATACCAAACTACGTAATGCCGGTTTACTCCACGTGAGGTGATTTGATTACTGTTGCAACTCATGAACGATAGGTGCGATCTTATAGAAAAGAGTTCTCAGTGGAAACAGCTGTATTGGGACGACCCATACAGAGTTGATGGAACATTTAGTAACAGTCATTTTTGCAATGATTTACACTGTTCTTCTTCTGCAAAAACTTTATTGCAGACTTAAGACGATTGATAGCACACAAAGAGAAATGTAAAGAGGTCGTCGCAGCGCCGATATGCGTCGAGAGATTGTACTACCAAGAAGAGGAACAAGGAAAAGAAAAGAGTTCTTTTCTCAGTCACGTTTGCCAGGGCCTACGTGACGTTGAATTCCAAGCCCATGCACTTTAGACATCATGACATGACGAGTATTACGGCTCAGACACTAACCTTAACTAACATAAACTGACTTAACCAACATCATCTTTAACTGTTTGACATTATTCCGTTATTAAATCTGGTTGATTTATGAACAATATTATAAATATTGTCACTTGCGCTAGACAAATAATTGTGAAACAGAATTATTAGTACTATTATAACTTGAGTTTATACTGTAAATCACAACTAGAATAATACTGACAAGAATAAGAACTACACCCACAAAAATATATTTAAATATATTAAAATGAACATTATAAGTAGCACATACATATTTAAGTACATTGACTTAATGTTATTCAAATATATAATTGTAACGTACCGAATAGATAATATGGTCTCATAAAATAATGTAGACACACTTTACGTTACGATTCTGACTTAAAAAAATAATTACGAAATGATTTGAAATGATGATATGAAATGATTTATAAACGATTAATCAAAATCGTTATGTTTTGATGAGAACTGACACTTACCTATTTATTCATCTTTATCATACTATTTCCTTATCAACGGATCTGCTCCTTCAAATCAAAACAGTTGAATATAATGTGATGATGTTACTTGGTATGTAATTATTATTGTGAATAAATGATTAAGAATAATTATACCACATAAAAATAAAATGAAAAAAATAAGATGAGTTAAGATATAGATAAGGTCGATATCTATATTTTAAACATACAACGTATCTCTTATAATAAATGTTGAAATAATTTATGAAACCTGTATGTTTGTGTGTTTAAGGTGCAAGCGGTACTCACGTAACTGTGAAGGATGCCGAAGCCAGAGTGAATCTCGCACGTAAACATTTGATTCCGAAGACAAATCTGATGAATGGTGAAAGAGATGCCGACGTGCAAGTGGTACTTTGTGAAGGATGCCGGAGCACAAGCGTATATGACAGAGATGCCGAAGTGCAAACGGTACTCACATGATTGTGAAGGATGCCGGAGCACAAGCGGATATGACAGAGATGCCGAAGTGCAAACGGTACTCACATGATTGTGAAGGATGCCGGACCACAAGCGGATATGACAGAGATGCCGAAGTGCAAACGGTACTCACATGATTGTGAAGGATGCCGGAGCACAAGCGGATTTGAAATGATTTTATACCGAATATAACAGGTGAAAGGGATGCCGAAGTGCAATGGCACAAGCGGTTCTCACCTATAATCAATTTATTCAGCAGGTAAAAGGTGAAAGGGATGCCGAAGTGCAATGGCACAAGCGGTTCTCACCTATAATCAATTTATTCAGCAGGTAAAAGGTGAAAGGGATGCCGAAGTGCAAGTGGCACAAGCGGTTCTCACCTATAATCAATTTATTCAGCAGGTAAAAGGTGAAAGGGATGCCGAAGTGCAAATGGCACAAGCGGTTCTCACCTATAATCAATTTATTCAGCAGGTAAAAGGTGAAAGGGATGCCGAAGTGCAAATGGCACAAGCGGTTCGCACCTATAATCAATTTATTCAGCAGGTAAAAGGTGAAAGGGATGCCGATATCATCTATAATCACTGGTCACTTATTGAATTTACAACTATTATCATTTAAACGATAATAAAAAATGAAAAAAAAAGAGAATTATGTATTGATGTATGAAATCAAGTATATGAACAATAAGTATTATGAAAATACCCCTATATGATCATTAGCTAGATGCATATATTTGGGAAACAAAATGATACGACTATAGATATTTTATATAACAATTTGCTAATATTTTGTGTTTTCCGCAGGTACCTGAACAGAGCATTAATGGGAAAAGCATGTGTAGTAAACAAATGTAGTTTTATGGGTTTTAATGTATCAACGTACTTGTAACTCTTGTAGTATTTGTACGGTACGGGCGTGCGATCGGGGGCCGATAGTCTGTGCGAAAACGCGAAACCGGTCCGCGCAAGGGATTGAGCCTTCTTACTGAAACCTATAAACGTTAGTAAACTGAAACTGTAGATGGAGGCTCGCTCCCGGCGGAATACACGAACAGCTGCGGCGCTACGCGGCGCGGACGGACGGACGGACGAAATATCGTAGGCGCACGCAGCTATCGGACGGCGGACGGGCGTGGGGACGACGTACGGGGGCTCAGAGAATGAAACGCAGTATTTCTTCTATGAAAATCGGGCTGGAACTGCTTGACCGCTTCTCTTCTCGGACTTCTTTCCTCTTCGGAATCTGTCGGACGACTGGCGTGCCGAGCGCCGTCACCCGGCCTATATTTATACTAAATCCGCCATGTTGCGGGGTCGAAGGCCGCGCGCGCGGGGGGGAACGCGCGCGGGCCGTCGCGGCAAGAAGCGCGGGTGCGGGGGGAGGCTCGCCAATTCGATTCGGCAGCCATATTGGATTCTAATTGGAATGCTATTGGCCGGTTAGCGAAATCTAATCGGCTCTCGACATGAGTATCGCGTATAGCGAACCGTTTGCTATACGCGCCTATTTGGCCAAGCGGTTCCAGTAGGAACTTTATTTATCTTTCTTACAAACATATGAGATCTGTATGAAACTTATACCTATGCGAATACCTATAAGACTAATTAGACCTATTAGCTATTAGACTACTATTTATCTATTTACTGTTATGAGATTCTGACTAACTATAGTGGACTGCATTACTATGACTGTATATAAATATTAAAACTGTGTTCCTATGCTATCAAAGTGTTTGTATTACCTAACCCTAGTCTAAGTTGTGTACCTAACAGTAAAAACAACAAAGGGAAATATCTTTATTTGGCCTACCTAACTACCTATGACTATTTGAACTTACAAGCATAAGGCTTTTTACTTATAAAACTGACCTAACTATAAGTTTAACATTACAAGAACGGACCTAGCCGGAAAACTATAAAAACGGACTTAAATATTTACATTTCAAATGACTTATAGCTAACTTAAATATTTCACACTATCACTATATCACTATTTACACTTTACGCCGGCTGTCCCGTACAGTTTGGGTCATTGACGTTCTGCCTACCCCATTAGGGATACAGGCGTGATAGTATGTATGTATGTATGTTGTCGAGGCGACGCCATTACTAATCGTAATGGAACATCCGACGTTCTTTGGATTCAAAATTGGAGGAAAATTGCACCGAATTTCATGAATTGTCGTCGGCAGTTATTATTCTGCGTGTAAGCGGGAATTTGTCTATAGGACATAGCTGGTTTTGTCCTGAAGTTTCTCGTGAATCCGCATGGTTCGCTGGCTCCTTTCAGAAGTCGCTGGTTTTACGCTTTCGACGGCATTGTTCGGGGTTTTGACTCTGAATTTGGCCGCTCGTTTAGAAATTTCGCGGAGATGAATAATGCCACCGCTGCAGTTCGTCCGTGGTCAGCCTGGTCGTTCATTTGGGAAACAATCACGTACTTTCGCTTTCAATGTTTTCACCTGCTGCCGAAACTTGCACGTCTATTTCCGCATTTCCAGCCAACTCATTTGCAAAGCTAAAGAGACTAAAGAGATATCACAACAGCATTGGGAAATAAATCGTGGGTAGTTTGTCTTTATCTCGGAACAAACAGCAAACTACCCCCATTTTTTGCGGTTGAGCCCTAAAAACTCCTCTAAGCCGTTGTTTGCCGACTTCTGCGGGCTTATTCTGTTCCGCCCGTAAGTCGTAGTACCTACAGATGCATTCGACGTGCCTAATCTCTCAAATCCGGCGTGATCCCTTACTTCAGTCTGAGGATAGTCGGCAGGTGCGAGAGGAACTGTTGAAAAAGTGATGAATGAAAAGATAAAGCCATGGTAATGCGCTGTATGGCGTCTGGTTCAGCCGATAGCTGATATTGTGTTGGGTTGTGTAGACTCTTCGAATTTCCGAATATTTCTTACGTAGGTATTTCTTATTGAAAATGTTGTCATGGGAAAGTTAATGCTGAATACTGGTCCTATAGCTGCTAGGTAAGTATATACAATTTGATGTTAGGTCAAATTCAAAACGTCCAATATTTTTATTTTTATTTTGAGCAATCTAGTGACCTGTATAAAAGCATATCTAACTTCGAAATAGAATGAATAAAAAACCAAAGCGAAATGAAATGTAAACAGTAATTTAGTACCTACAACCGCGACTTTATCAGTTCTTTCATCACCATCCGAAACAAATTTTCCCTGACACCTTTCCTCCTTTTCTAAAGTATAAATCCAGGTGCCTTCTTAAAGTGGTTTTGTTTGTTTTCCGATATTCAGAACTTGTCCTAGCTTATCAAATTGTAACAAATTACTTCGTAATGTGCAGATGGATACAACACGATCGAATCCGGAATTAGGTATAGTATAGTAAAAGAAATATAAAGGCTGCTGGTTTTTTTTTTTACTTAATGTGCACAATTTTTTCCAACATTGCGCCACTTGTCCCAGTCCCTTACCCCGGTATTTTTAAACACTGATAAAGCCCAAATAATACCTAAAAGACCCATAACTTGAGCAATCGACAAACTTTATACTCCCAAACAATTTTTTCTATTGTATAACGCCCTCTACAGGCGGCGGTTATTACAGTTTGTTGCGATGCGCGGTGCGTGTGGGCCGCGTCGGGCAAGCAATTTGCGCGCTCGTCAAGCTCCGCCAAATGTCGCCACCGCGCGTGGCGAGAATTCGATAGTGGGCAAGTATCGCTGTTGCATCAAGTTTTTTATAGCGAGAAGATGACTTTTTGAACTCGTAAGAACTAAAAAGTACGAACATGGGTTTATGAATTCAATAAATACGTCTATATTCCTAAACATCAGTAAGTAAAGTGCATAACAAAACGAAAAACTTTAATGTCATATGGTTAAGTAAAAAGAATGAAACATTTCATACCTTTAAAACCGGGTTGTGAGTTTGATAAATCTTATAAATACTTAGATGAACACACACCAAAGTGTCGTAACTAACTACATAGAAATACACAAACGGAAACAGAAGTGACAACAACAACGAACTACATTCAATTTCTCACACTTGCCAGTATTTAATAGAGCATCACACGTCAAAAGCAAGTGTTGTAATTAATTATGATCGTCTCAACAACCAGATGTCATTGAAGTTGTCCCAGAAACCAGATCGAAGTGATAGTAGAAATGCCATCGCGATGTGAACTTTAAACTGTCATTGTAGGCGGATTGCCAAGCGCATGAGCCCTTTACAACATTGAAATTATATTACTTCCATGCTGGACTGGGAGTGATAGAAAAACATAGAATGTGCCAGCTGCATCTCCTCCCGGGCATGCTGTAAAAACCAGCTAAGGGATTCGAGGGTTTCAGTGTATTGCAATTTAGGCGACGTGCTGACAACCCGTCACTACCTATAGCAATATACATATCTAATCATCTGTAATAAAATAACCCTCAAAACTTGTCAGACGTGGCGGAACGACCTTTGTTTAGGTCGTTTTTGCTCTGCCTACCCCGTTAGGGACAAAGGCGTGATTTTATGTATGTATGTATGTAAATTATAATGGATTTAGGAAGTGTTCAATACCGATTTTGATCATTTGTCACTTAAGGCAGTTGTAACATATACCTACCCTAACCTAGCCCTATTTTTTTAACCCCAATTAAGAAAATAGAAGTAAAAGAAATTAAGAAAAGTTAAATGTCGAGAATTTAAAGGACAATTTTAGTAAATGTAAAGATGAATTTAAGATACGAAAACTTTAATTAAAATTCTTCAGTTGCAAATAAATCACTTCAAGAAAATTATTATTACTACACTTAAACGCGACACTAATCGTAGATAGGTAGAGCACGGATCCATCAGACACGATTTCCAGAAGGCTGGACATGGACAAGGCTGAAGACACTGTAAATAGAAGAAAAGAAAGAACTTAAAGTAACAGAATGGTTTCAGTTTAATGAGATAAGTATTTGGCCAAATGAACGTCTAGTAGTATAATAGGACCTAAAGTTGCGAACCGCTGTTGTAACCCCTGAACTTTAATGACTCGAATGGTATTACCTACTTTGCCTAATGATAGTTAATTAGAATAGAAAATACTAAACTTACGAATGTGATTATGAAGATGAATAGAATAAAAATAATCCGAATATTTAGCAAATGTTCAACAATAAAGATTTAAGAGGGTGAGGAAGACTAATAATCTTAGCATTCAAATATATTGTAAGAAGTTTGCTGTTTCAAACAAGATAAAACTACAACAGCATTTTTGTGTTTTTGGTAAAGCCGGGGCACCGCCCTTTCCCGCCACCGTGCAGTGCTCCTCGTCAGCCAGACTCTGGACAGAGCTCCTCCAATATATTTAATCCTGATATGAGGGGAAGTATCTTTAATTCAAGTCAAAATGCAATATTTTTGTCAGTCAGTCTAGTCATACTTTACTATGTATACAAAAGGACAAGAGGGTATATCCATCAAATCTAGGTTTGTTCCTGAACCTAGTGTATGGTTAAGGTATTCCAAATGAAAACCTTTCACATTAATGCATAAACTTAATTTGAGAATAATGTATTTCATTTTTGTATTTAATGATATGGTAACTTTAGTTTTACTGTGATTTTAATATCAGGATTTCTTTTGAATTTACATTTACTGAGTTTAATGGAACAAATGAATTCACGACTTCTAGATTTACTTGTTTACTAGAATTGTGAATCTATGAAAATATATATTTGAAAACAAAAAACATTAATCTTCCATTACAAAGTTAGAAAGAATCTATTTCAAAATAAAAGAAAATGAAAATATGAAGAGAATTTACTGCAATCAAAACATATTTTAAACTTTTGCAGAATCTACTTTAAGTTAAAGGTAAATATTTATTTTCAACCTTCTACTAAAATGTAACTTCAATTTTGTATTTTAAAATTGTCAAACCTAGTTTCTTTGAACTAAGTAATAAGAAATGGTAAATCGAACTGTACTTGTATAGTTTCTCATTCTTTATTTAGAGAAAACTATTAAGGCTTTGTCTTAGCTTGGCCTAGTAAGCTCAAATTCAACATCACTTTCATAAAAGTAACTTCTTTATTTATTACTTTTAACATTGCAAACTTTCTATGCAACTCCATATAAAATGTAAAAGGCTGGTAATAAACATTTGGTTAAATTATATCAAAATAATAAAAACTTTATACGAATAAAAGTCACGGAAATGCAACTCTCTCTAATGCTTATAATTTCCACTGCTTGGCATTTGAGTATGGCCTTGAATCTAAATATGACATTCATTCTAAATCCGTTAAAAATGTTAGTTAGATAACTATTACTAAAATGTCATTAGTAAAATTGCTGATGAGAAAATATTCAAAAATGGAATTAAATGTTTCCTGAATTAGGTATAAAAAGATGTATCAAAAGATTATTAAACTTTGCATTTATAAATTTTGAATAATATTTAGTTGTAGCCGAAATATGTAGATGAACATTAAATACTGAATAAAAGTAGATATTACCTTTTCAAAACTGTAATTGTCACCCTTCTGGTTGGAACATCCACGTCTCGGAATCAAACTGGAACTGCAGTAGGTACCTAAATAATCTAAAATAATAATATCCGTTCCTATCAGTAGTAGTATCCTTTCAAGATTCTCGAAGGTCCGCCAAATTCCCGGAATGTCCACCTAATATTATTGAAGCTTCGAATTCCCGGTAGGTACACCTAATATTCTTGAAGATCCATCGCATGCCCGGAATGTCCACCTATATTGAAGATCCGTCGAATTCCCGGTAGGTACACCTAATTCTGATATCAATATCCTAAACAATCTGGCTATACTACTAACAAATTAACAATAATCTAAAACCACGCCTCAAATATCTGCAGGGTAAATCTAAGAACAATGTATCAACAAATTCGAACTATTTTTGAAACTATTTCTCACTAATAAAAATTGTACGATTTAAAATGGATGAGTGACCGCTGATGGATGGGTGACCGCTTCTCACGTCTGACTCGAACTAGCTTAAAAATAGTACAAAAGTTCCGCAACAAGATTAATAATTTCTGGATATCGACATGTCGTGCTACTACACCACCGAATTTGCTATGGAGGAATAAGTGCGACCACATTATTTTTTACAAATTTACGATCTTACATTTTACATACCAGATTGAATGTAGGTCAACTTTTCGTTCCCATGACGTGGCATGCCTGTGAAATGTTAATGGGTAGGTTCTTCCTGCTAGGTAGACACAAAATTTACACTAACCTATTGAAATAACGTCATACCAAAACGTACCCTCCGACGCACAAAATCCTGAAACAATCCTACTCTGCAAAATAACCAACAACTATATCGCAGTCCCGTGACCTAACGAGAACTATCCCGCGGAAGAAACTGTAAATAATTTAAACGAAATCGAACCTACGACCTAGCTCACGCACTATGAGTACCGAAGGCTCTAACCAAATGCACCTACGAGGCAAAGCGCGCAACGTTCTACCTACCGTTCCGTACCCGCACGTCGTGGTTATAACTACCTACCGTTCCGTACTTTTATTTTCGTTCAATCAAAATATAATTTCTTAAAAATAGGTACACTTAAATCACAGCTTCACACATATTCAATAAAATAAAACGTATGGAAAATTCCTGAAAATGTACACATAAAATTTTCGTAGGTAGAACTCACAATCCGAAGTAAAAATGTAGAATGTACACGGAGATAAGCTAAAACATATGACAATGATGTAGAACCAGAATATCACAGATTTTAAACAACATACTACAAGATTCAAACTTGTGAAAAATGTGAATTTCATTTACTTAGTTACAATGTCTAGGAAACAATATGGCAGACACGGCTTAGTACCGACACTCATACTCATACGCTTTTTCTTACGTTTCGCGATTACAAAACTTTATATTGCACTGTTATATTCTGTATCTACGAAATATAAGGAAAGATCTGACCAGATAAATAGCTGCAGACGCCATGGCACCATCAGCACCCGTCGCCTTCCCTGGAACCAAGAAGCCTCTTCCTAGTTGCGACCGTCGCTCCCGGCGCCTTTCCAAAAAAGTGTCACAACCGCATGTTTTTCCAAGGAAGCGTCTGTGTAAACCTACAAAATTACGATTACCACGGAATACTTGAACATCGCTAATGAATCAAAACTTTTATAATTCGTCGAGTAATAACCAATGGTAGCAATTCGTAGTTACCAAAATCATGACCCAACCAATAGAATTTCACACCTGTCTCTGTCGCTCATAAGAGAACAAAAAGGGACGGCAACAATCTCAGCCAAGATTTTTCCAACGCTACCCTCCACGAATCAATAGCATTGGCTCCCGGATTCGAACCTAAAGTCAGCCTAGGAGGCTAGCTGTAAAAGTATTCTAATTTGAGAACAGATGGCGCTTTTCCCATTTATTACAAAATTAAGGATTTTACGTAAATTGCACGAGATATTAAGTCGAAAATTATGAAATTGATTATTTTTTACTTCCCACTATTTATTTAAATCAGAAGTTTGATCAAATTTCGCAACAATTCCGTATAGAATGTGCCAGCTCCATCCTATGAATTTTAGTGTGGCGCTGCATGTCGGAGAAAATATCAAATATATGATATGAACAACCATAGACCTTCCACGTAATACAATGAGTTTTTATCTTAGGGTCATTTTGTATTGCGATTCTATGTATTTACATGGAACAAGGAGTTTTATATTGTATGATCTTGACGGTCTAGTTAGTTCCCTTTTTCGCCACACTCAACACACCATAAACACGGAGAGGTACTGTAATCCTTTCAGACATTGATGAATGAACTTGTCAGACATTTGATTTACATTATTTCTGTTTCGTTTTAATGTTAATGATATTTGATGTTTATTATAATTTGACAAATATTTACACTGTATTTTATAATGGTCAATATTTAAATTAAATGGATTAACAAGCAATATTGTTAACAAAATAGCAAGTTTATTTCTGAATGCTATTGGTTCATATTTGGATAATCAAAATACTATTATTCAAGTTTATTTTAATTTATGAACATGATCGTTATTTTTCGAACAATATTCAACTAAGTACTAATCTGAAAGTTTGTAAACTTTTGTTTACTTTGCAGATTCTCTTCTCGCAGTGGTTATACAACTATCTGACCAATAAGAGCTCAGATGCGATTTCGTCTGAAATGGCGCAAAATTCAAAATGTCTCAAATCGATTTTGATGAATTATAATTTTACGAATAGATATTTTTTTGTCAAATCAAGCTATTTATAAGAAATATTATATTTGTGGAATGACGAAGCGCCTAAACATGAAGGCGTATCGTTACACAGTCTTGGGACCGGCTTGAAATTTCTTAAGGTAAATTCCAGACACAAGTTTTGCAATATAAAAAATTTTGCTTATGTTATACTTAAGTTGAGACCGAATTATTGGTACCAATGGTTGTTATTCACGAATTTACAATAACAATATTGACATTGTAGTACAATTTAAATTCATAATCAATTCATATTTGGCCAACTGGGAATCAAGCTATCGTCGTACGGGCCGACATAATCCATTTAGGGATATCATTTCCATTACCAATTATTCCGGTTTCTGTGGAAGGTCTCCATTATTTGCCTCACTAATCTACGGATGAAATTTGCAAACAGATTTGCTTATAAACTGGAAACTCAGTTGTAATCGTCTTTAAGTCGGAATTGTCCCATATCCAAAGGGCCATGCTGGGCCATCGATTTGATGCCCTATTTACCATGAAGGTTGTCTGAGTGACATCATGTTGGGTGGGTACAATTTTAAGTCTGAATGTATAGGGCATAGGCATACTATTAATCTTTGAATTTAGTTTGTTTATTTTCATACATACATACATATAGTCACGCCTTTATCCCTAATGGGGTAGGCAGAGCGTCAACGACCCAAACAAGGGTCGTTCCGCCACGTCTGACAAGTTTTGAGGGTTGTTTAAGATTGATCTGTATATTGCTGGCTGTAGTGACAGGTTGTCAGCCCATCGCCTAAATTACAATATACTGAAACCCTCAAATCCCTTAGCTGGTTTTTACACCATGCCCGGGAGGAGATTGCAGCTGACACATTCTATGTTTTTCTATCGCTCCCAGTCCAGCATGGAAGTAAAAGTTTGGAATGGAAGTTTGTTTATTTTGATTGTAACTATTCTGAGAATTTCTACTAACTAGACCAAATCTTTATTTTTTGTAAAAGGATTTGCTATTGACTTTGGTTTGGTTTAGGCAAAAAGTTAGTGAAATGCCTAGAATTTGGTTTATTTATTGCTCTTGCATCATGTTTAGGCAAAAAATAAGTAAGAGAGTCATATCTACAGCAAAACATGTGCAGTCATTTTCATGAGTAGACCACCAGGCTTTTCATGTATGGGTATTTAAAAGAATGATACATTTTACCTAAAGTATTTTTAAATTCTAGTTGAATATTTTTCAGAATCGCTACTTTTACACAGCTGCTTGTTACAACTACCAATTTAATACTGAAACGCTGAAAAACGTTATTAATCAGCAAACTTCTGCCGAACGCAAAACGACTAGTGCTGGCAAAGTTTTTCCATTGCGGCCCTGCCAGTGTGGCGCATTTGCGCAACCCTTGCATGGGTTCTTCGCCAATTGAACCCGCAATTAACTGGTCCCGCGGGATGAGTTGACGAATCACAAAATATTTAATAGTTTGTTTTCGTTGACTGAACCCATTTATCAATTCGCATAGAAAAAGCCTAAAAGATACGGTTAGAACGTAAACGTCTCATCCTTCTCTCATTTTAAGTTAAATTATGTCTATTGTTACAAAAAACTTTTTTTAAATAAATAGAAATCAATGTAATGTAACAGTACCTTAATTAAAATGGATCCTTAGGAGAGCGTGTAAAATAATACGTATAAATAAAATATTTATATGTAAAAATATTCTAATTAAATAATAATCGGTGGATGAGACACTTATGTTGCCAACAGCACTTTTTAGCTCCTTCTATGCAAATTTTAAAGTGGCTTCAGTTGACGAATACAAAATGTTTATAACGCGCGGGACCAGTTAATCGCGGGTTCAGTTGACGAATAACCTATTTGCGCCGTTCGCTCGCCGATTTTGAACCTTATAAACATAAAGTAATGTGGGAGTCGCGGCCTCAATATATCACCAACTTGTGACATTTCCAGCTAATGTTTCAACTGCCTGTGTGGCCTAATTGTAAGGCACTGATTTCTGGCGGAGCACAACATTATAGAGCTTTTTTGTAAATGATTACTTAGCAAAATAATCCTATATTATTTAGTGTCATATAATTATGATATGACATGTCTAAAGTTTGTGTTACTTCACTTATTTTTTCTTTAAGTTTAAATCACATAAAAATGACTTAAACTGTGACTTTAAGTTTTTCATATTTTTATTACGAAAAAGTAGAACTCGTAATAAAAATATTCACACTAAAAATGACCTTATAAATATAACACCACAGTAATCTGGTAGTGGTTTCTATATATCACAAAGTTGTGACATTTTCAAGCCAATGTTTCAACCGACGATGTGATATTGCGAAATAGTTTAATTAGCAGATTAGAGAAGGGTTTATATAAAGCTATAGTAAGTATTCCTAGTAACAAAAAGGTGAATTATTGTATGGGCGTTTGTGCACTTATCCATATTAGATTCATATCCAATTCGTATCAGAAAAAATTATATATATCATAAGCTGTCATACTAGGATATTAAGCTGTGATATAGGAAATCGGATACGAATTGGATACGGATCTAATATGGACAAGTGCACAAACGCCCTAGTTGTTTAAATTAACTAGGCGTTTAACGCTCTGACTACTCCATGAGGGATAAAGGCGTGACTTTATGTATGCACACATGCATGATATGATACTTATAGGTAGGTACCTATATTTTTGTTTGTAGTTGATTTAATGTACTTATTCAGATTTATCACAAATTGTTATTATTTACCTTATGTCAAAATGTCAAACTTCTTTGATTAATTGAGTCTGTCGTTATAGTAGAATGCAATATGTAGAAATCGAATAAAGAAAACATTTATATAAAAATCAGTTTGTTTTGATGCAATTTCTAATTTTGGTTTTCTTTGTTTTTATGCAATTTCTAATTTCGATTTTCTGTCTATTACAGGTAATGCTTCTTCCTTTAGAAAAGTTCTTACTGAAATCTTCTATGAATTGGTGTGTATTTTAATTTGGTCTTCTTTAGCCATATAAAATTTAGGCCCGTATTTATAATTAGCTCTCAAGAGTGACAGCGAATTTGAGTTTGTATCAGAAATGTAATTTCAGTACAAAACGATCTGTCAAATCCATTCTTAATATTGCTCTCAATCATGAGATCGCGTTAAATTTAATAAAATATCTACGTCGGTAAAGTATCTGTATCTGCCTGTTTATATAAAGATATTACTATATCGCCTGTCAACCCAGAGCCATAATACATACCTACCTAAGTCCTAAAATAGCATCCTACATAATACAGTCTTCATGTATTTTCAGACCTTACTCCGAGAAGGGATTTAAAGATCGTTTTCCAACGATTTAAGGGTCTGAATGGGTTAAGTAATTACTGTACCTTCAGTGTACGGCTGTAGGGGTGTGCTAAATGGTGGTTGAATTCTGATCAATATAATTTTGATCATTATAAATTATTATGTATTTAGTATAAAATATGAAAGAAAGAAAATAATAAATTCGACTCGGGCCACGAACCTCGGGCAGGATTCGAACCTGCGCCTCTGGATTGCCGGTCCATTTGTATGTATTTATGTTGAAATTCAGGAAAAAACCTGCTTTATTCAAAAAGTTGTGCTTTTTCTCATTCTCATTCCCTCAGGAAAACTCAAACGGCAAAAGAGTGGAACTCTCTACCTGCGTCTGTGTTTCCGAATGCATACAACCCCCAACACTTCAAAGTTTGAGTGAATAGGCAGGTGAGCTCGCTCCATCGTCGACTCCGTCTCTGTCGTTTCCGACCTATACTGGAGTCAAGAGCAAACCCATTTCTGATTTTAAAAAAATGCAGGCAGGATGGTAATAGTGAGCTGTTTACTCTAAGATTGAGTACCGAATGTGTATTTTTGCCGAATATGAATGTAGAATAAAGCTATGCCTTACTATTAGACGTATTTGGCTCACCCCTAGCAAATTGAAGAGATTAGGTACAATTTACGAGTCACCCTGAGATAACTCAAATTTGTGTGTATTGTACGCAAATAGAGTAAATCTTAAAATATTTCTGTCTCAACAAATTATTTCCAGTAAATGCGCTTGTACTTTATTACTAGACTTAGGTACCTGATGGAGCGATGATATTCGTAAGAAAGCGGGCAGAAATTGGATGAGAACGGCTGAAGACCGAGCTGAATGGCGTGACATGGGAGAGGCCTATGTCCAGCAGTGGACTGATACAGGCTGATGATGATGAGGTAGTTACTAGGTTATAATTAATAAATAAGTACTAGGTTGTGACAAAAAAAAGAATCGTCAATATCGTCGTCGAAGCGAGCTTATTTAGAAGATTTTAATACTTCGAATAATTCCCACGTTAATGATATGAATATGCTATGATACATTAACGCATTTTTGTAGCAATATTTTCTGTACTTTCACAGTGTTGTCTGGCTACAAAAACATCTTGGCTATCTTTATTTTTTTAATTTATGGAACACATTTATTTCTGAACAATTTAACTATAAAAGTTTTGGGATCTTCTCGGTTGTTCTACTCGTGACCATGAAGCATGCAACTGCTTTGAAATATCGAGGTAACAATAAATATAATCTCGGTCATAATACCGTTCAAAATAACAATCTAATTGTAATTTTGCTTTACTTTATTTACACTATTAGTAGTTTATACTAAATCCTCAATTCACAATTAATTAATGCAAAATTAAACTAATGCGCTGTGGATCAACTAAACACGTTCAGTCATTGTCAGCATTCCACTTCATTAAATCCAAACAGTCAGTTAGTTATACATATTATACAGGGTGTACAAAATTCATGGATATAGAGAAGAATCTATTGGTGAAACTGAACAACTATTCTTAGGCCCGTATTGATAATCAGCACTCAAGAGTGACAGCGAGTTTAAGTTCGAATCAGAAATGTCATTTCAGTACAAAACGACCTGTCAAATCCATTCTTAATATTGCTCTCAATCTTGAGAGCTTTATAAATACGAGCCATAGTTTCTTTACTTCAAAATATAAGGTGTTAACTTGTCGATTTATTAACGTATTATATACCGGGTGTAAGGGACAGCGTCCCGCAATCTTATAGGGGTTGCTCAGTCAACGAAACTGAACAACTACCACCAGGATTTTTATTCAGGAAACGAAAATAAAAATTTTGTTTTTCATACAAAATGACCAGCTCGATCAGACAATTTGTATGGAAAAGCAAATTTCTTTTTTTCATTTCCTAAAGAAAAAAAAACAGTATCGTTGACTGAGTAACCCCTATCAGTTTGCAGGACGCTGTCCCTTACACCCAGTATATGGAATTCATAATTCGAGAAAATGTTACTAAGAAATGCTTTGTTTTACAATTTCTAGAGTCCTTATCGTCTTTCTATTAGTCCAAGATTATCAAGTTTCCAATGTGTTCTTCTAATAAAATTATTTCCCTACAATTTACCTATAGTTTTTTGAAAACAGCTATCTAATCTACCTGTGCCCACATTTAGTTTCATGCATGTTTTTCTTAAATTGTACTTTTTATGCGCAATAAAGATAATATCTATCTAAATACCCGTAAGATATTTTTATTCTTCTCATTTTGCACTTCTGTATTTATAACTACGAAACATCATAATTTTCCGTCTCTATATCACTGTCGCACGTTCCAGTAGGCATTATAGCTACATCATTACTGTCTGTCTCTTACTCTATGTCTACGTATAGAGTTTTCTTGCTGCTGTCACTTCCAGCGCTTCCATCGCTTTCCGTGACACGCTTGACGTTTGCATGCGAAGCCCTCAGACTGTTGTTTTTGCTGAATTCGCTGAATATGTTTATGTAATGGAATCTTGGAGCGTTCGGCTGACAGCGGCTGCTTTTTCATTTCGTGTTCCATTTTTGAATAATTTTCTTACTGGCTGGATAGACTGCGTCAGTCACTGTTTAGAAGGACTTTAACATTTGAGCGTTTTTTAGAGATATTTAAAGTTCTGTTTAGGTGCTTGAACTTTAAAATCCTATTGTAAGTATAAATCGGCTATCTTCGTAAAGTGACAGCTGTCAAATATGGCAAGATGGCCGCTGTATGGCAAAAAATGCTGCACAAAGTTTGTGACTGGTGTGCACTTTACAATGTACAAGAAAAGAACGGTTTTTGTGGTCGTATTAACCACACACTTGTAGCACCAAAATGTTAGATTAAAGGAAATTTTCCGCATTCTCCATTTAAATTTTCTACGTTAAAAAGCATCTCAAATTTCAGCGTATAAAAGCAATATTACCATAATTAATCAATTATTTTCAACATCTAAAGAGTACGTTCCTTTCTACGCTCAGTAAGGCGTAAAAGAACGTTAAAGTCAGCTTTTCATCCCCAATTAAGACACCACATGCAACATTTAAACGTAACGTCGCTGACAATTTAACTTAGACACTTGACTCCATATACTACTTCATGTATCCAAGGGTCTCTGTTATTTGGGTACTCATGGTTCCAGTTAAAATGTGTCTGATACGATTAACAAATTAATGTTAAATGTTTACTTACTTTAATTTTGCGAGGCGTATTCATATATTTCTGAAATGTAAGTTGAAAATTGCGCTTATTATGAAATTTAAATTTATGTGGATATTTTACTACAATATTTCCTTACCATTCCAAAAAAGACGTGGAGAACCTCATAAATAAAGTCCGCTATAAAAATGGATTTCACGTTGATACTCCGGAGGTATCAACCTTGACGTTTCGACCATATACGATGGCCATATTTTCCGATAACTATTCTATTCCTTAGTTTATTATTCTCCCTCCCTTACCTTTCGTCTCCTGCGTCCCTCGCATCCCTCTCATCTCTCGCATCCCTCTCGTCCCTCTTTCCCCTCGGATCTCTCTAATCCCTTGCCTCCTTCTTGCCCCTCGCGTCTCTTGCGTCCCACACGTCTCTCGTCCCTTGCGTCTATAGCCTAGCCTTATTTTATCCCTCGCAACGTTGTCCCTCCTCCCTGTTCCATCGTCGCCCGCTTCATAATTTTTTCTCAAAGCTGCATGAAGCACCTCCTTTAAGCGAATCAAGAATATCCAGCGCTTAAATTATTGCACAGTATTAAATATTACAGCGCTAGTACTTAAACAACGCGTCTATTGAGCGGAAAGCAGTAAAGGGCTGAATTTGTAACGAGTCTCGGGGCGAATTAGATTTAATTTTTGATTCTGTTTGCCTCGACTGTTGCCCCTTAATAATTCAGAGCCAGACGGAATGCAGCGATAATTTATTGTGTAATACTCATAGATGTCTACATAAATAGGAGGTAAATGCGATATCTTGGAGAAATATAGAGGTTAACTATTTTCGTTTAAACACATTTGACCGATCTTCTGGGCTGATTTCTCCGCCACTTGTTGACCAATCAATGTCAAATCTAAAGGTGGCAGCGTAAGTTCCTTTTTTCACCACGCGAATTTAAAGCGTGGTCGTACCTTATCATACGCAACTTGACATCTGTTTGTTTACAAACAAAGCGAAAAATTTGGCAGCGTCGAGTGATGACGTCTTCCATACAAAGTTCTGTCAAAGTCAAGATAAGGCGCTCGACGCGCCAGAGCTGAATAGACCCCCAGACTTATCTACACCCCATTCGTGTTTAAGAAATAATTTTACCGGACAAAATCGATGTTTTAGTATGACAAAAATTAGCACGGCAGGGTTTATTTATGCTTTAACATCTCTCTAAAGTGATTCTTTTGTACCTGTACTATTATTTATTCTGTGCTACAACCAAGTTTTATCTACTACGTTTTCCTAGGTATGCACGTGCTAGGTATTCTTTCAAGTGAACTGCCTTAATCAACGGAGCTTAGCTTTTCATTAAATCGTGCCCCCATTACCCAGCACGGAAGGAACCGTGCTTTAACTCGACTGTTTTCTAGAGCTGGGCATGGTACTGCTAATCTGTAACTAGTATATTAATATACTCGTACATCCTACTAATATTATAAATGCGAAATAAATGCGAAAGTTTGGATGTTTGAATGTTTGAAAATACCCATATGTTTTTAGAAATAAACGCAAAGTCAACAGCCTGATAAAAGTTTTTGTTAATTCTTCAAAATTCTAAAAGACAACCAAACTTACTGACTGTTAAAGCCTGTGACTAAGTATAATATTTTTTTAACTGCGCTGGCTAATCGTCGCCAACCAACCTGCTAAATGTAGAGAGATAGGTATGTCAATGTCCTGCAGTGGATTTTAATGAGTAAATTGGTACCTGATACATGGCTGAGAAACACAATATTAATATTATATTCAAACACTAAATACGCAGAGTTTTATAGTATTTTTACACGCATTCAAAGTTTGCTCTTTACATTACACAGACTGACATACTCTTTTAAGCAAAGTCAGAAGGTAAGTTTTATTGAAAACGCAACTTAATATACAGTTAAAATAACAACATAAGAACCGATTAAAAACTAAAAACAGTATTTACAATAGAGTTATTTTAGACCCTTCCCATCCCTATGTTTTCATTACCGTTCACGCGATGCTATACGAGGTAGGTACAATTTCCTTTAATTCACCGTATCCATCATTGATTCAGGGTGTCCGACAATTTGACTGCTGATATAAGGCTGATATGGAGGAAATTACGGTTTCCCCGCGAGCTGTCGGACAAGTTTTTTTTGAGGCAATTGATTTGCTTTTCAAGATTGCTGTTTGCTTTATCAGCTGCAGTCTTCTGCTGGTCACGTGCCTCCAGCATTTGAAGATACTTGCCAAACCTAACTCACCACGCTTGGCAGGCACATTGCCAAGTGGAGTGGTTCTATGGGTCTTAAGTCACGTGTGGGGAAGGTGTATCATAAAATATCTCAGCCACTCTCAGCCTGCAGTTTCTGATTGTTGTAGGTAATTACTAATTTATGACACGAGTGTTGATAAGTAATGTAATAATTTCGACTTTCCTAAAAGATGATGAAACTTGAAGATGTATTTTTAACGGCGCGATTTAAACTGTATTATTTTACATAATGAATACCCATTGAACTATATTCTACCATAGATTCTACAGAACGTTTAGTCGTTTTATGCAACCAACATAAAAGCCGAAGATAGGCAAGACAAACAGCTGCAGTACAATGAACTTTTCAGAAGAATAAATCAACCCATTCACGAATACGTACATTGTAGTCGCCGGCAGCGTGCCCTGGTGTACGGGGAGGCACGACAAATCTTAAACATACAGGGTGTTAAAAAAGGTTAAGCGTTGAATTGGGAGCAATATGCACCAGTTACTTACTTAATTTTAATGGCATATGGTAAAAGGCTATGGAGATGATGATGATGATATACAATCACTCCTTTATCTCTAATGGGGTAGGCACAGTGAAAACGACCCAAAGGTCATTTCCACCCACAAGTTTTAAGAGTTATTTCAGATGATTATCTAACTATAATGCTATAGGTAGTTACGGGTTGTCACCCCATCGCCTAAATTGCAATACACTGAAAACCCTCGAATCCCTTAGCTGGTTTTTACAGCATGCCCGGGAGGAGATGCAGCTGGCATCTAAGTTTTTCTATCGTACCTGAATAGTACTGTTTAATTAATAAAATAAAATGCCATGGAGGTTATAAAATCTGTCATTCTGTCAGACTTAGTTCATCATTTACCTACTGCATAAAATAATGAATACATACAGGAACACTTAATAATTTTCATGGAACCGTGGTCACAATTCATACTCGTAAGGAATCGACTACGACTTCTGCTGCTTATGCTGCATTGAAAATGAAAATTTACTTCACTTTATAAATTCAGCAATTTCACCGGTTAACTTATAGCTGTAAGCGTATGTGAATTTCGTAAAATATTGCCTATAAAACGTTATGATGGTTCTTTTAACTGGGGCAATAAAAATATATTAAAAGTTTGTGTGCATGTGTTATAATTTGCGTACGTATGAAAACAGCGCATGTGTTGTGTACTTGGTCTATAAACGTGTATTTCTTTACCGGTTAGGCAGACTATCAACGGTCCAAAAACGAATTTTGTGACAGAATCGTTCAAAATTTCATCGCATTTGGAATATTATAGGGTAAAATAAATAATATTTTGAGAAACATAGAGAACATTTTACGAGGCCAATGATACTGTGTCTTAGCCAAAAGAAACAGGGGAGTGGTGTTTTAACGACTTATTATTTGTGGTTAATTCCATGCTGGACTGGGAGTAAAAGAAAAACATAGAATGTGCCAGCTGCATTTTCTCCTGGGCATGCTGTAAAAACCAGCTACAGGATTCGAGGGTTTCAGTGTATTGCAATTAAGGCGATGTGCTGACAACCTGTCACTATAGCGATACACATTTCAGTTTAAAATTGCCCTCAAACAAAGACGTGGCGCTCTGCCGACCCCTTTCGGGATAAAGGCGTGATTATTATGTATGTATGTAGGTATTATTTGCGGTAACTCTATACCTTTTCCAAGCCAACCCTAAATTGCAATAGAAAGAGCTTCGAGGAATTGCAATTAGGACTTAATCAACGCATACTTTGTGCGGAATTTCGTTCATATCCTGACCATTGAGGGGTCTTCGGTTCTTGTGTATTCAGTTTCTTATTATGTTGTAATTTGTAAGAGGGTGCAGAATTAAGTGTGTTGTAATTGTTATTACGAGGAGAGAAAGGATTCCGTGCTTCGGAGGGCATGTTAAGACGTCGGTCCCGGTCGCTGTCTTTGATAGTAGTCGTTACACAAACCGTGTCAGAGGTCTATTAGCTTTCGAAACCCATGCGAGAAGAAGAAAACCCTGTTTAGATATTCCGTGGTTTCCGAAGAACGGAAACCTCCCAATTCGTAAATAATACAATGAGTTCCGTAAAAGTTGGTGCGTTTGATAAAAGTCGTTAATTTTAATAAAGAAGTTTGAAATTCGTTTTCGTTCGCACAAAGATATTGTTCTACTTTCACTGATAAAGAAGTCAGTTAGTATATCAACTAGCATTTGGTACTACGGTTTCACCCGCGGATAAGTTAAGGTAAAAAAACATGCACCTTCACACAATTTTATTATAGGTTGATTATGATTGATTATACAAAGGCATGTTAGACAATGCTAATTATAGCAATAAGTATTTAAACTGAAAAAAACATGCGGTCGGGATTCAAACTCACTACTACAAGGATCCGTGCCGCAGTTGCAACTTCTAATCAACTTAGCTATCGCCTAATTATTGGTGAATATTTTCTATATCCTTTAAACAGGCCTGTCCGAAATACATTTAGACTCGTTGTATTATTTTATTACTTTTGGCCCGCTACGGTTAAGAAAATACTAAATGTGACCCACCACAAAATTTAGTTGAACACCCTTGCTTTAAAACATAAAATAACTCTTTATATACCACAAATACAGGGTCATACATTATTGTATTAGAACGGGTCTGAGCGCGGTTGGTTAAACTTGGTATTTTGAGATAAATACCAGCCAGTCGTCAGCTCGCGACCACGATTGCAGCAGCGCGATCGAAACGTCAGGCAAAGGTATTTATTTCAAAATACCAAGTTTAACCAACCGCGCTCAGACCCGTTCTAATACAATAATGTGTACAAAGCGCGAAGGTTTAAAACATACAGGGTCATATTCTTTATAATATTGCCATAAAAACTACAAGAACCCAATAAAACCAACGAAGTCAAAACTTACGCCAACGATTTTAAAAAGTTCGCCTCAAGACGGATACCCGAACGGTAAGTCCGGGAATTTATCACATTATCTCGAAACTGCACTTTGCCGGCTTAATAAGGAAGTGAGTTATGTTCTAAGTGCATAAGCAAAACAAATAAGATGAAAGTCCCGGAGACACTAGGCTAGGCTCGTATTTATAAAGCGATCTCAAGAGTGAGAGCAATATTAAGTATGGATTTGACAGGTCGTTTTGTACTGAAGTGACATTTATGATACGAACTCAAACTCGCTGTCACTCTTGAGAGCTGATTATAAATACGGGCCAACAAGCTCTTGAGAACACGAGCCTTGGAACTGGAAACTTGGGAGATGAGATGTTTACGAGGAGATAAGCGTTTATTCCAGAGAATTTTGAGTAGTTTCCCTTTATTTTGTTCTGAGCGTATTTCCCTGGAATATATTCTGAAATAAATACCAGTTTAAAGGAACAACTACTGTGTGTCAATGTTTTGGTTATAAAGCCATGAAATAAAACTAAAAGCACTGATTTGAGAAGTCGCTGCCGCTCGCTCGCGGAGCGTTAGCTTTTACACTTCTGTGACTAAAAGGTTATATTTCACATTTCATAACTTCGTCCTACCCCAAAAACTTTATATTTCGATTAACGTCCTGACAAAAGATGCGAACTTCCAAAGCCACTACCAAAACACGACCTGCTTAATTAAAACTGGAAAATTAATCAGATTAACTCGAATTGTTTTCTTGTCTGTCTGTTGACTCTAATTCCAACTTGACGAGAGATGGAACCTTTTAAACAATAAAGCGGTATCAATATCTCTGATGGAAGGTCTAACTTGAGGGTGTGGTCCAAATGTAAAAGAGAAATTATTATTATTATTGTTAGCCTGATGTGTCCCACTGCAGGGCAATATGATAAAAAAAACATAGCACTGTGAGATGAAGGTGGAACTCGCGGAAAACCCCAGGGATGTCAATAAGAGTTTTTTCTCTTACCAGAAACGCTCACGAAACGGCAACGGCACCGAAAGCTGGACAAACTCATCTACCGAGGAAGAAGAAATGTATGTAACCGTGCCGTCGAAGGCGCCAAGCATGCTTTGCTTCCCCGGCAGACGGGTCAGAGCTGGTGCCGTGTCGTAACCGTAGGTACCAGTACCCAACTGTCGACAGCGGCGGTTATGAAAGGACGCTGTTTCCTATTTCCTGGATTTAACATCGACTAGACGACACCCGCTCCTAATCTAATCCGGCAATTTTGATCTTCAATTCGTTCCCGAACAGTAAAATGTTGACCACACCCTTTACATCTGCGACAATCGTCGTCCGTAGATCATATTTCAACGAACGATATAAACTCGGACAAAGAATAGGCCCCGTTTCCCAATTGGGTAATGGTCCAGTTGGCTCGTTATCTCCGCCATTATTTCTGTTTGAAGAAGGCTGTGGCCATGTACTTGTGCTATGCTGCGACAATAGCGCCGTCTTGTTATTACTCCGAAATACGGTTTAATTTAAATACGTAGGCACTTACGTTGAGTAGGTTTTAGATAAAGAAATCTCCATCATAAATTGAAATAGATTCAATTAAACCCATGTGTTGCTCATGGTATTGAAAATATCACCATGTTTCGCCCCGATGGTATCGTAAAAATCTAGTATGAAAAATCTTGGAAACGGAATGAAATCTCACAGGCATACATGAATAGTCGAGATGGCAACAAGGCGGCGGCGGTAGGGCGGCGGCGCTGTCACTTTTTACAGATTTGTTATAGAAAACGTCACTGTGACAACTGCAGATTTGAAGCTGCGCTGATAAAAAATCTACCTAAATCGGCCTCGATGCCGCTTTGACTCTTCCAGTATGCCATGCGCCTAATGCAGATACTCCCCTAATTTTGTTGAGTATTATGCCTTCAGAGAACTTTTGCACTAGCTGTTTAAGTCTTTTTCTGTCTTGTTTAATAAGTGGCGCTAGAGTTGCTGCTGGTTGCGGGATAAACCCTCTTAATACTAAGGGCGATATCTTTGCGAACATCTTTGATAAACTTCGCGGTACTTGATCAGAGACGAGGAATAATGGGAGGTTTTCCTGCCATCCTTGAAGATAAACTGGGTATCCAATAAGTCATGGATAATACTGATAGGGAAGAATCTACGCATGAAACCTCATGAAACTTAACAACGTTTCTTCGTATTACAAATACAGCTCTCAAGAGTAACAGCGAGTTTGAGTACGTATCAGAAACGTCATTCCAATACAAAATTACCTGTCAAATCCGCACTCAGTATTGCTTATTTATAAATACGAGCCTTAGTACCATTTGAAGATGAGCGGGCGGATCACCTGATGGTAAGTAATCACTGCCGCCAACTTCCAACACCCGGGGGGTCAAAAATGCGCTGCCGGCCTTTCAAGAAGGAAAGGCTCGTTTCTTTAAGACTGCCATGTTGTAAAGGTCCGGAAATACCTGAGCAGATAACTGATTCTACAGTGTAGTAGTGCGTGGTAGGAAGATTCTTTTGAAACGTTGGGTAGTAGACTGCCCAGGTGACATGGATGGAATTTCAGTTTGAAATATGGAAAAGAAATTGGGTCACCCCATACAATTACTCGACCAGCAAACATTATGTGCCCATAAGAGGCTCAAATTGTTATTCCAGTTGCCATTGGCCAAGTAAAGAGCGAACCCAACGAATATAAAAGCATTGAAAATGTTGGAAAGTATGCATAAAAGGTCCCTTTATCAGGTAAATTTTACTTAATCAAAAGATAAAGCCATGTGAATACAAAATCACTTGAGTCTATTCAAATAAATTTCTCATTGGATATATTCAAATTCGTTCTAATTTCCGATAAAAGCTTCCGTCAATAGAATAACATTATCAAAAGGCGGTTTAATTTTCTTTTTACGGGTTCCCGAAGCCGTTCCAACGATGGTTTGATTAATTATGGAGACCCCATGCAGGAATCAAACAGTTCCCAAATATGTCGAGACACACTGCTCTAACCAAACGAGAACATAATGTTCTTGGGTTTGCTTTTGACTCTAGACACAAGGTCAGGGATGATAGTGACAGAGTCGATGATGGAGAGAGAAATTCAGAAGATGTCTGTTATGGCCCTGGCACTCTCAAGGACCGACGAAACATAGCAAACTGTTTGGCGTCGGAATCTGGTGCCATATACGGCCCCTGGGAGCCTACCACCACCGCTTAGTTAGTTAGGACCATTCAGCCGGACTTATTCATAAGCAAGTCTGTGTTGCCGTTTCCCGGGGCGTACGTACCACTAGGAGGTAGATCCCATCCCACCCGTATCTATCACTGAATTTCCTAGAATTGGACGAAATTAATGCTTACCACGCATGTCAGACGAATGGCGAGCGCAGTACCTACAAGATGCGATGTACTTCAAGAATGCTGCTTCTAAATATTCCCCTTTTTCGACACCTACCATGGGAAAAGATAGGGGTAGTGCTTTATCAAACTTTTAAAACCTTCTGACATTATTTTTGAAATTCATGATTTGGCACCTACCTTCTTAATTCTACCGTGATTCTTCTCCGTGTTCTTCTCTTTTACGTGGTTTCGCGTGGGTTGCGGGACAGGTGAATGAATGAAGACCTCACACAGATCTCAAGTAGCACACCACTATGAAAGGTTTTCTTAGATGTAGGTACCTACTAATGTAACTCGAACGATATCGTTACCATTCGCTTTTATACCGCGCCTGTATACCTTCCGATTGCACCCGGAGCCAGCCACGTTACTTTTTAATTTCAAACGGAGGTTAGAGACTTTATTACTCGGAGGTATCTCGCTTTTGCCCCTAACGCCCTTTGTGGAGGGTATTTTTTATTCATTTCCCTCCATTTCCCGGATCCATATACAGGAATTCTCGCCAGATTCGGTGTTGCCCTGTGTCGGTGTTTTATACACTTGGCGCTTCGTATATATGGATTATTGAGATAGGATTATTAAAAAAAAACAGAAGCAGGTACAGTCAGCGTCATAGGCCTGTATTTAAAATCAGCTCTCAAGTGTGACAGAGAGTTTGAGTTCGTATCAGAAATGTCATTTCAGTATAAAATTACCTGTCAAATCTGCACTCAATATTGCTCTCAATCAAAAGTGGCCCCTTAAATTCATTGCTTGTTGATTAGAAGTTGCAACTGCGGCACGGATCCTTGTAGTAGTGAGTTTGAATCCCGACCGCATGTTTTTTTCAGTTTAAATACTTATTGCTATAATTAGCATTGTCTAACATGCCTTTGTATAATCAATCATAATCAACCTATAATAAAATTGTGTGAAGGTGCATGTTTTTTTACCTTAACTTATCCGCGGGTGAAACCGTAGTACCAAATGCTAGTTGATATACTAACTGACTTCTTTATCAGTGAAAGTAGAACAATATCTTTGTGCGAACGAAAACGAATTTCAAACTTCTTTATTAAAATTAACGACTTTTATCAAACGCACCAACTTTTACGGAACTCATTGTATTATTTACGAATTGGGAGGTTTCCGTTCTTCGGAAACCACGGAATATCTAAACAGGGTTTTCTTCTTCTCGCATGGGTTTCGAAAGCTAATAGACCTCTGACACGGTTTGTGTAACGACTACTATCAAAGACAGCGACCGGGACCGACGTCTTAACATGCCCTCCGAAGCACGGAATCCTTTCTCTCCTCGTAATAACAATTACAACACACTTAATTCTGCACCCTCTTACAAATTACAAACATAATAAGAAACTGAATACACAAGAACCGAAGACCCCTCAATGGTCAGGATATGAACGAAATTCCGCACAAAGTATGCGTTGATTAAGTCCTAATTGCAATTCCTCGAAGCTCTTTCTATTGCAATTTAGGGTTGGCTTGGAAAAGGTATAGAGTTACCGCAAATAATACCTACATACATACATAATAATCACGCCTTTATCCCGAAAGGGGTCGGCAGAGCGCCACGTCTTTGTTTGAGGGCAATTTTAAACTGAAATGTGTATCGCTATAGTGACAGGTTGTCAGCACATCGCCTTAATTGCAATACACTGAAACCCTCGAATCCTGTAGCTGGTTTTTACAGCATGCCCAGGAGAAAATGCAGCTGGCACATTCTATGTTTTTCTTTTACTCCCAGTCCAGCATGGAATTAACCACAAATAATAAGTCGTTTAAAACACCACTCCCCTGTTTCTTTTGGCTAAGACACAGTATCATTGGCCTCGTAAAATGTTCTCTATGTTTCTCAAAATATTATTTATTTTACCCTATAATATTCCAAATGCGATGAAATTTTGAACGATTCTGTCACAAAATTCGTTTTTGGACCGTTGATAGTCTGCCTAACGGTAAAGAAATACACGTTTATAGACCAAGTACACAACACATGCGCTGTTTTTCATACGTACGCAAATTATAACACATGCACACAAACTTTTAATATATTTTTATTGCCCCAGTTAAAAGAACCATCATAACGTTTTATAGGCAATATTTTACGAAATTCACATACGCTTACAGCTATAAGTTAACCGGTGAAATTGCTGAATTTATAAAGTGAAGTAAATTTTCATTTTCAATGCAGCATAAGCAGCAGAAGTCGTAGTCGATTCCTTACGAGTATGAATTGTGACCACGGTTCCATGAAAATTATTAAGTGTTCCTGTATGTATTCATTATTTTATTGCAGTAGGTAAATGATGAACTAAGTCTGACAGAATGACAGATTTTATAACCTCCATGGCATTTTATTTTATTAATTAAACAGTACTATTCAGGTACGATAGAAAAACTTAGATGCCAGCTGCATCTCCTCCCGGGCATGCTGTAAAAACCAGCTAAGGGATTCGAGGGTTTTCAGTGTATTGCAATTTAGGCGATGGGGTGACAACCCGTAACTACCTATAGCATTATAGTTAGATAATCATCTGAAATAACTCTTAAAACTTGTGGGTGGAAATGACCTTTGGGTCGTTTTCACTGTGCCTACCCCATTAGAGATAAAGGAGTGATTGTATATCATCATCATCATCTCCATAGCCTTTTACCATATGCCATTAAAATTAAGTAAGTAACTGGTGCATATTGCTCCCAATTCAACGCTTAACCTTTTTTAACACCCTGTATGTTTAAGATTTGTCGTGCCTCCCCGTACACCAGGGCACGCTGCCGGCGACTACAATGTACGTATTCGTGAATGGGTTGATTTATTCTTCTGAAAAGTTCATTGTACTGCAGCTGTTTGTCTTGCCTATCTTCGGCTTTTATGTTGGTTGCATAAAACGACTAAACGTTCTGTAGAATCTATGGTAGAATATAGTTCAATGGGTATTCATTATGTAAAATAATACAGTTTAAATCGCGCCGTTAAAAATACATCTTCAAGTTTCATCATCTTTTAGGAAAGTCGAAATTATTACATTACTTATCAACACTCGTGTCATAAATTAGTAATTACCTACAACAATCAGAAACTGCAGGCTGAGAGTGGCTGAGATATTTTATGATACACCTTCCCCACACGTGACTTAAGACCCATAGAACCACTCCACTTGGCAATGTGCCTGCCAAGCGTGGTGAGTTAGGTTTGGCAAGTATCTTCAAATGCTGGAGGCACGTGACCAGCAGAAGACTGCAGCTGATAAAGCAAACAGCAATCTTGAAAAGCAAATCAATTGCCTCAAAAAAAAACTTGTCCGACAGCTCGCGGGGAAACCGTAATTTCCTCCATATCAGCCTTATATCAACAGTCAAATTGTCGGACACCCTGAATCAATGATGGATACGGTGAATTAAAGGAAATTGTACCTACCTCGTATAGCATCGCGTGAACGGTAATGAAAACATAGGGATGGGAAGGGTCTAAAATAACTCTATTGTAAATACTGTTTTTAGTTTTTAATCGGTTCTTATGTTGTAATTTGTAAGAGGGTGCAGAATTAAGTGTGTTGTAATTGTTATTACGAGGAGAGAAAGGATTCCGTTCTTCGGAAACCACGGAATATCTAAACAGGGTTTTCTTCTTCTCGCATGGGTTTCGAAAGCTAATAGACCTCTGACACGGTTTGTGTAACGACTACTATCAAAGACAGCGACCGGGACCGACGTCTTAACATGCCCTCCGAAGCACGGAATCCTTTCTCTCCTCGTAATAACAATTACAACACACTTAATTCTGCACCCTCTTACAAATTACAACATAAGAACCGATTAAAAACTAAAACAGTATTTACAATAGAGTTATTTTAGACCCTTCCCATCCCTATGTTTTCATTACCGTTCACGCGATGCTATACGAGGTAGGTACAATTTCCTTTAATTCACCGTATCCATCATTGATTCAGGGTGTCCGACAATTTGACTGCTGATATAAGGCTGATATGGAGGAAATTACGGTTTCCCCGCGAGCTGTCGGACAAGTTTTTTTTGAGGCAATTGATTTGCTTTTCAAGATTGCTGTTTGCTTTATCAGCTGCAGTCTTCTGCTGGTCACGTGCCTCCAGCATTTGAAGATACTTGCCAAACCTAACTCACCACGCTTGGCAGGCACATTGCCAAGTGGAGTGGTTCTATGGGTCTTAAGTCACGTGTGGGGAAGGTGTATCATAAAATATCTCAGCCACTCTCAGCCTGCAGTTTCTGATTGTTGTAGGTAATTACTAATTTATGACACGAGTGTTGATAAGTAATGTAATAATTTCGACTTTCCTAAAAGATGATGAAACTTGAAGATGTATTTTTAACGGCGCGATTTAAACTGTATTATTTTACATAATGAATACCCATTGAACTATATTCTACCATAGATTCTACAGAACGTTTAGTCGTTTTATGCAACCAACATAAAAGCCGAAGATAGGCAAGACAAACAGCTGCAGTACAATGAACTTTTCAGAAGAATAATCAACCCATTCACGAATACGTACATTGTAGTCGCCGGCAGCGTGCCCTGGGTGTACGGGGAGGCACGACAATCTTAAACATACAGGGTGTTAAAAAAGGTTAAGCGTTGAATTGGGAGCAATATGCACCAGTTACTTACTTAATTTTAATGGCATATGGTAAAAGGCTATGGAGATGATGATGATGATATACAATCACTCCTTTATCTCTAATGGGGTAGGCACAGTGAAAACGACCCAAAGGTCATTTCCACCCACAAGTTTTAAGAGTTATTTCAGATGATTATCTAACTATAATGCTATAGGTAGTTACGGGTTGTCACCCCATCGCCTAAATTGCAATACACTGAAAACCCTCGAATCCCTTAGCTGGTTTTTACAGCATGCCCGGGAGGAGATGCAGCTGGCATCTAAGTTTTTCTATCGTACCTGAATAGTACTGTTTAATTAATAAAATAAAATGCCATGGAGGTTATAAAATCTGTCATTCTGTCAGACTTAGTTCATCATTTACCTACTGCATAAAATAATGAATACATACAGGAACACTTAATAATTTTCATGGAACCGTGGTCACAATTCATACTCGTAAGGAATCGACTACGACTTCTGCTGCTTATGCTGCATTGAAAATGAAAATTTACTTCACTTTATAAATTCAGCAATTTCACCGGTTAACTTATAGCTGTAAGCGTATGTGAATTTCGTAAAATATTGCCTATAAAACGTTATGATGGTTCTTTTAACTGGGGCAATAAAAATATATTAAAAGTTTGTGTGCATGTGTTATAATTTGCGTACGTATGAAAACAGCGCATGTGTTGTGTACTTGGTCTATAAACGTGTATTTCTTTACCGGTTAGGCAGACTATCAACGGTCCAAAAACGAATTTTGTGACAGAATCGTTCAAAATTTCATCGCATTTGGAATATTATAGGGTAAAATAAATAATATTTTGAGAAACATAGAGAACATTTTACGAGGCCAATGATACTGTGTCTTAGCCAAAAGAAACAGGGGAGTGGTGTTTTAACGACTTATTATTTGTGGTTAATTCCATGCTGGACTGGGAGTAAAAGAAAAACATAGAATGTGCCAGCTGCATTTTCTCCTGGGCATGCTGTAAAAACCAGCTACAGGATTCGAGGGTTTCAGTGTATTGCAATTAAGGCGATGTGCTGACAACCTGTCACTATAGCGATACACATTTCAGTTTAAAATTGCCCTCAAACAAAGACGTGGCGCTCTGCCGACCCCTTTCGGGATAAAGGCGTGATTATTATGTATGTATGTAGGTATTATTTGCGGTAACTCTATACCTTTTCCAAGCCAACCCTAAATTGCAATAGAAAGAGCTTCGAGGAATTGCAATTAGGACTTAATCAACGCATACTTTGTGCGGAATTTCGTTTCATATCCTGACCATTGAGGGGTCTTCGGTTCTTGTGTATTCAGTTTCTTATTATGTTGTAATTTGTAAGAGGGTGCAGAATTAAGTGTGTTGTAATTGTTATTACGAGGAGAGAAAGGATTCCGTGCTTCGGAGGGCATGTTAAGACGTCGGTCCCGGTCGCTGTCTTTGATAGTAGTCGTTACACAAACCGTGTCAGAGGTCTATTAGCTTTCGAAACCCATGCGAGAAGAAGAAAACCCTGTTTAGATATTCCGTGGTTTCCGAAGAACGGAAACCTCCCAATTCGTAAATAATACAATGAGTTCCGTAAAAGTTGGTGCGTTTGATAAAAGTCGTTAATTTTAATAAAGAAGTTTGAAATTCGTTTTCGTTCGCACAAAGATATTGTTCTACTTTCACTGATAAAGAAGTCAGTTAGTATATCAACTAGCATTTGGTACTACGGTTTCACCCGCGGATAAGTTAAGGTAAAAAAACATGCACCTTCACACAATTTTATTATAGGTTGATTATGATTGATTATACAAAGGCATGTTAGACAATGCTAATTATAGCAATAAGTATTTAAACTGAAAAAAACATGCGGTCGGGATTCAAACTCACTACTACAAGGATCCGTGCCGCAGTTGCAACTTCTAATCAACAAGCAATGAATTTAAGGGGCCACTTTTTAGATTGGCAAACTGGAGGTTAGAGGACTTTTATTACTCGGAGGTATCTCGCTTTTGCCCCTAACGCCCTTTGTGAGGGTAGTTTTTTATTTCATTTCCTCTCCATTTCCCGATCCATATACAGGAATTCTCGCCAGATTCGGGTGTTGCCCTGTGTCGGTGTTTTATACACTTGGCGCTTC
>JARACY010001928.1:0-49633 GCA_029255725.1 Scrobipalpa atriplicella
CCCAAAATGTATTTTTAAATTAAAAACCTACAGTACGATTATACTAGTGCTAAGCAATAAATTAGGTACTACCTGTATATAATAACTACCAGTACTTATCAGAAATTCACGCAACAAAATACGCTCAGTTCAGTTGCCCGCAAAAGTTTATTCCCCCGAAGCTTACAGCCGAGTCTCTGTTATCGCGCTATTTATACCCGATTATCCGGCAACCAGCTGTATAGTAGCCACGATAAAACTCTGAACCAACGCCGCTCTGTGTTACAATGACCGCTACAGATTTAGAGTATGCTGGATATTGGCTGGATAGATATCGCAAGCCGCCTTCTCATATGAAGGGTATCTAGGAACGCAACGGATACAGTTAGTCGCAGCACTACTACCTACTCTATACATATACTCGTAGCTATTTCGTAGCACAGCTGCAAGTATAACAGGTACTGTGTATAGGTAAAGGTTTGAAGAGAAAGGTAGCTTCGAAATTACGAGTATTACTTACGAATTTAGTTTTAAAAAATCGCATTGATTGAATATTGATAGGCTGCTGTCTCAACTAACATCGTCTGGAAGAATCTAGAAGTACCCGTGCAAGATCACGAGCTGCGGGAATACCTTCTTCTTTCACCATCAAATGGAAGAAAATAATTCATACATCTATCTACCTATGTATTAATATTATCTAAATTTATTTCATGTCTATGTAGGTATAGACAGATATACAATAAATTGAGATGTGAGTATGAAATTGGATATAAGTACGAAGTATATTTTTAATTCTCCTTACATCCTTAGATCAAATTTATCCAAACAACCTCATCTCATCAGTTTATGATATGTCTGAATTGCAAAACTACTGGAGCGACGATTACGACTGGACGGCATTATTTCACAGTGAAACATTATTATTACACAGCCGCGGCGATTCAGTAAACAAACGAGACATTGCGTAGGCGCCTGTGTACATTAGGGATTTAGTAACTCGGGTTTCGGCTAATACCACCGCCCGTTTTTCTAGAATTACTGTCTTTTGCCCACATTCACAATTTTCGCTAGGTTTACATGCGTAGGGTATCTAGTGGTTTATTCATATAAAGATGCTTTTAGCTCGTCCTAAACCTAAAGAGATGCTAGACACTCCATTTCATAATGTGAATACTGAAATAATAGATTTTATAATTTCCCAAAGAATATTTTAATATCAGTACCTATATTTGAGAGCTTTACTGTAATTATTTTTAAATTTCGTAAAATGAAATAGCATGATACTACTGTGTAAGAGTTATAGTAGGTAGATGTTATTAACGAAATCTAAGTAATAAAAAAAACTTGTTGAGTATTGGTACCTATCAAATTGTTAAGGCACAGAATATATAATATAGTAAGATGGGGGGTTATTTATTAGCAGAATAGCCGGTGTCTCTCAAAATTAGATTTTTTTGCATAAAATTACGGTAAAAGTAGTAGCGCAGATTTCAATTTACATATAGAAAAAAAAAAGAGTTCACAACACAACAATTGAGAAAATGTACTCTGCAATCACGCTCTCCCGACCGCGACTCGACGAGTCTACAAGATCGTAAAAATTTGATTGATTTATCACTTCCCAACATCTGTATTTTCTCACTGCTTGTCTTCTCTCATTGTTATTTCAGCAAACAGAAAGATCTCTACACGCAAAACTTACTGAAAACATTCATTACTCAGACAGATTTACCGCGTCATAAAAACTAGTTGAAATATTTTACTAATAGCAAATTCTCTCTAGCCATTATTCCAGTTTGTCATACTAAATACGCTATTTTGTGGGTTGTTTCATAAAGATGAACTAACTTTCTGTATTTTAAATTAATTTATGAAGCAAAAACGAGACCTACAGCACGCATTTGCACGTTCATCATTTTTATCGACCATTTAGTATTCGCTATTACTTACGCTACGCCTATCTGAAATCCACTAAATTCCTTCTCTATAACACGTATACTCGAAGTTCTACAATAAAGACTAGCAATGGATATTGGCTTGTGTTGTATATTTATTTATTTTCTTATATTTTTACCATTTTATTTTACTTACGGCCTTACGGTGAAGGAAAACTTCAACCTGCTCATACCTGCGCAAAAATAAGCTTCCATGAGGTTGTAGACCGATCGTCCTAATTCAGGGTAGGCCCGTGCTCCTCGGTTTAGTAGTACATATATAAGCTGCGATGACCCATTTTATTTTAGACACTCGCAGCATTCCCATTCATTTGTCAAATTTATTGTAGAGCTGTATTGTATTGTGTAATGCTGAACGAGACTGCTTTTCGTCTGATCTTAGCCACACCTGCCAGCCACTGTCTCAGCATGCATTGTGTTTACAAACAGCACTGTCTGAGCCAGGGTCACTGACCCAGGCCCAAAAGGACGTATTAAAAATTAGTAAATCGTGCCAATTTTCCACCACCACTCACGCGTAAGATATTGTGGTGCGATGACAAACTTAATGCGACGCGCTTTTAAAAGTTCTCGGAAAAAATCTGCTTCGGGCTTCGACCCGCTTTATTTTCAGATTTATAAAAATGTTAACTCACAATTTAAGATGTTACCTATTTGCACATGTATTTGTTGAATACTCATTTATTTAACTTTGGACAGTTACCAAACTTCCTTTACAGTTTTCAATTTTCTAGAAAATCTTGTCTACAAAGTAAATGAACAAAGTAAACTTCTTTAAATGTTTTTTTTTTAATAAGTACCATGATCCCCCCCCCCCTTCCCCCCTCAATGGGAGCACAATATTTTTATTTTTTCAGGCGGAATTGTTTATGAAATTTTTTCAGTTTTGTTGCTTGATTAACCCTTTTCGGTTTTTCGGTAGCTACATATCGTCCCTTTCACCATTTTATCCTTACGGGGTTAAAATAAACAACAAAAACTGTTTTAAGTATTACTTTAGTTCCTACTTGTATTCAAGTTGGTAAGTTAGCTTTCAAGTTGACGTTTACACGTTTCAACTTACCAACTGTAGGTACCTACTTATGCACTACAATCTAAACCGCACATTACTTGAAAGAAGGTACATATACCTTTAGACTTTTACGATAAAAATATCAACACAGTCGGTTACACTGTATGCTGATAAATATGTAAATTCGTGTTGCTACCATGAGATGTGACAACAACAACTAGAGCAAGTATGCAACACATTATTTTTGCCAGACATTATAATTTGCCAAGGTTTTTATTAAAGCGTGTTCCTTGGGCCTACGCACCACATCCGAAATAGTTTCTTCTAATCTTTTTAAAACGTGTGGACAGCACGCTTATGACTTTCCTAATTCTGTGGTCTCTATTATTTATACTACTCCTATCGTTACCTACGTACCTACAACAAATGGAAGTGAAAGTTTATTTTAATTGTGGATAATAGAGACAGTTTAAAGGAAAGTGTTAGGTCAGGATGTCAGCAAACCTTTCTTGGTAATAAGTATTTTCTTGGGAAAATTTGTTCATAACGACCTCAAGCTTATATTCTGAACCCTCGAGTCAACACCAGTAGATCACCGTACGTCTGTTTTTGTACCTTCGCCTTATTCTGGATTTCGAATTGTTTTGCCAAAAAATAAGGTAATTAACTTTTCAAACAGTTAGAATCATGACAAGACAAAGTACCTATTGCGGAAAATTACAGCGGGGGTCAGGTAAAAGTCAACGCAAATTGCGGTCACTGGGGGAACAATGTTTTCACAACGCTTGTTTACGTTTTTCCTGACCACGCTTCCTGCTAAAAATACGATAGCATCCTGCCGTTTGAGGCATCAGCGATTGGTCGGCGCGGGCGCAGGAAGCCGGGAGGACTTGGGGGCAAAGCTCCCTCCCCCCCCTGAGCCCTCCGCCACACCCGCAGCACCCACGGCCGCCCCTCGTAAAAGCAGCCGAAATAACCGTGAACGCGGGAAACAGAAAAGTTTCAGTCAGTCGTGTTGTGCGTCTCACAGTGATTACTAGTGAAATACTAACTTATCAACCATGGTTCTGGATACTGAAGATTGGGTAGGTGTCTTAAGCTTTCCAACTTGTTTGTGCGATCAAAGAAAACAAGTCTTCTTTAAGCTTAATACAAAGCTTCAACATAGGTAGATAGGTACCTACTACACGGTATGGTTATAAGGTTTTAATACTAGAATATAGTTTATCATGACAATTCATGATAATAAATAACCAAAATAATATGCTAATAAGAGGGAATAAAATCTGCAATTTTACTTTAATTTTATTATAGAGTCGTAAAAATTGTTTCAATGAAAGTGAACTTTATTAAAACTTTTTTGAAATACCTATTGTAATAATTTTATATTGAATTCGAATACTATTCGTGCCTAATATAAATATATTTACAATGTATTATGTACCTATACCTACCTATGCATGCATCAAATATCTTTGACATAATAGTTTGGCATACACATTATCTTAATCATACATAATACCTACATAAGAAAAATTAACAAAACAGGCTCTGTTTATTTCTATAAGAAATTTCAAATTAAAATTTTATAGGTTGGATCGTTTATAGATTAACAAAACGAGTCGTAGTCTTATAATCACATTTAAATAACAATCCAGAGTAAAATATATTCTTTTACCAAATTAATTTTATGTAGACTTGTATAACTTCCTTTCGTTAACTTACTGCGGTTTAAATGTATGTCTTTTAGCTTAAATAAAAGAGTTGATAAAAAGATTACATCGTAAAAGTAATTTATATGAACTTCATTTTACTATGAATATGAATTAGAGTGATTACAATTCATAAGGAAAATCTGTGTCCTGCAAACATACGCGTCTCTTCAACAGAGTTTACGTCCAACGTCAAATGTACGGGAACTTACAGGCTACTACATTTTCTTATAGATTAAAATGTGTAAGAAACATATAGTATAGAGTACTTCATTTACTATAAAACAGTAATATTGTAACTCATGCGGGAAAACCCATGGCCAGCAAAACATACGGTACTCTTCAACCTATTTTACGTCAGACTCCACAGTATGGGAGCTTACAGTTACAGGCTATTACATCTATTTCAGTTCCAATTGCACATAAAATGAATTTATTACTACGTCCACGGTCACCTGCCTTTACGAGCCGCATATGAAGTCGCTTACGTCAATTTATTTTGATGACAGTTTATGCTGGACAAACTATATCGAATTTTATTTATGAGTAAATAAAATCATGAACCTAGCATACTTTGATCTTTATAATTTTCAACTTTGTTGTATATCATTGCGTTGTAGTTAGTACAATGGCCCGTATTAACCAGCTTTTGAGACTGACAGCGAGTTTGAGTTCGTATCAAAAATGTGATTTCAGTACAAAACAGCCTGCCAAGTCCATATTAATATTGAAATCACTTCATAAATACAAGCCTATGTACTCGTACGTACGTAGCTTAGCCCTTAAAGTTTAAGATTAAGATTATCTCCAGAAATATCACATACCTACCAATTTAAATTCATTTTTGTGTTGTAAAGCATAATTGATATTTTTCAGCCTGAAATTCAAGTCAAATACTTAAATAAAAGTTAGAGTTTGTGGTAAGTTTTTTTTTTTTTTACATTCAGGTCCCTAATTGATATTCTTGTTGTTACAGGCTGATGAGCTGCCCCCAGAACAGATGGCCGGTAAGCATAATTTTAACCATATTACCTGTCTTAAATAGGGAATCTTCCGAAATTTCCCTTTCATCACAGTTTCCAATTCCAACTAAATCATCAAAGACTCTTTATAAAATATTTCGTATAACTCAGTGTAATAACTAGATTTGTCCCATTTCCACTCATGCGTGCTCCTGAATGAGATCGGGGGCGGGTTAGGGATTTTCCTCATTAGATAAATTGACGCAAGTCATCTGAATCAACTGTTGCACTGATTGTACAGTCATATTCACATCTAGCTATAGATATAAGCTGGAAAGTGATCCGTAATACAAGCCAGGAGAGTATCATATAGGCTAGTCATAGGGTATATCTTCACCTGTGCCAGGCTTACAGAGCACAGCTAGGACTTGGCCACCGCCCAAACGCAACTACACCTCACATTACCGCTATAAAACTGTAATGTTATGACACTCCACAAATTATAGAATGGATTAACTTTTGAGACATTTTATTATCTAAATAATATTAAATACTTTATTGCTGCTACATTTTGAAGTTAATTTCAATAGTAATGACATGGCTAGGATGAAGATAAAATAATTAGAAAAGTTTCTGAATTAGAGGGAAAGGCCATTACGCCAGTTTTGGCTTCCAGCCAGTAACATAATAGAGGCTTACTTCATAAAAACAGTTGCTATGATAAATTAATTAAAAAATAGCCGTGTTTGGGCGTTTTTTTGAAACTTGCTTATTTAAAAACTTTGATATTTTTAGATGTACACAAATAGACAAAGTACGACACTACTTTGAAGCAAAGGAAAAGGAACTGCAAAGTTTTCTAAGGAATACCCATGCTTCTATTACCAACATCTACAATTACCTACATAGTAAGATGCAAGAGAGAAAAAAGAATCTAATATCAAATATTTTTATAAAATTGCTTCTCATCTCAACACATTTCAATAAAATATTTGGTCTAACTAGTAATGCTTAACCAGCATGGATTTTGATAATTTTTATGTCAAATGTCGTAGAGAACGGAATGCAATTCAAATTCATTGAAATCTGTAGAATCACAAATGATTCCAACAACGTTCCCACAGTTCTTAAAAATATTAGGTGTCAAAGAAATACAAAAATAAAAGGTGGCACTAAATGGACGATCGCCGAAACAATAGACCGTTGACAAATGAGTGACAGCAGGTGACAGCAGCTTAGCGTCAATTCTACTATGTTGGCGTGTATTTAGTGAACATCGTGTATCACGTCAAACGAAGCAGTCCCTGACGGTCTCCAAGAATCATTCACTACCAGCAACAAGGCGTGAAAAGCTTTGAAATTGTACTTTAGATATCATCCATGGTATTAGGTATTATTCTTGCCTTCCACACCACGGTTTCAGTTTCATTAGCGAATTAATGCGTATTCCTGCAGAAATAGGATAATATCCCACGGCAAAAGCTAGATCTTGTTACTACAAAATAACGTAGGTTTCTATATAGGTGAAAGAATTTTTTGTCTAGTAAACATTTAACTTTAAAAGTTTCATAAAAAGTAGTTTTTGCCGAAGAAACTAACCAACTTAATACCAAAAATCTGTTAATTAAAATCAGCAGAGTTTTTTTGTTTGACATTACTTTTTCAAACTACTTTATACTTATTTTTTATACTTATTTACTGAAATTCATGTCGCCTGAAAAGTTTTAATGAACACGCTCCGTTGCTAGCAGCAAACTACGCAAAACTCCACTAAAACTAATTTTATGGCACGAGAGATGTAATAACCCGATAACCCCATTGCGAGGATGTAGGGTTTATATCCGGGAGTTGCACAATTGCATTATAACAGGGAAGCCACGTCATTGCGCGTCTGATTCTGCGGCAACTTTTGCGTCTGTTTTGGCGTCTGTTTCTGCGGCGGCGTCTAAATTGACAGGCCATGACCAATATAGACCAAGAGCATGATGCCGATACACTTGTCTAAAGTTTTGATAATATTAAATAAATGATACCATTTTGAATTAATGATGCCTGTATAGCAAAACAATACCTATTTATTGTTTGTAATCCAGTAGATTACCAATTTAACTTTTTGATGTACATAATTGGAACACATACAAAATGAAGGAGACATTATTTACGAACTATTTACTTTTTATTTCGATTATATTTCGATTGGTAGACGTTTGATAAGTTTTCATTGAGGTTTGCCACACTCCATGCATACGTTTCATCTGTTTCGATGGTCATCATTTATCGCTAGGTTGACTCCTGTACTAAGAAGCCGCGACCAAATGCGCGAATTTATGTAAACATGTCACGTAATGTCAATATATGTCTAATATATGCCATGTCAAAACCATGGACTTGTTGCTAGTAACAGGACTGAGCACTAGGTATAAAAAATTGACATTCTAATACAAGTTTATAGGGTGTAGGTAACGCCCTATGAACTTGTATTTAATATTGAATATGGTCTGCCAGAGCTATCATATAAAAAACGAGTCGAGTGAGATAGAACTCGTATCGAACGAGATACGTGATTTCTTTGTCCCTTTGTAATCGTTCATTTCATAAGTAAAAAACATAATTAAAAGCAACTATCATACATAAAAATAAATAAAATCAACTAGGGGAGACTGTTCCGTAACCGTATGGCTAAGGCTCAGTAACAAATAAAACAAAATATTGTTTAGTCAACATTTTTGATTATCAATCTTTCTACTATCTCTTTCTTAAACTTTACTCTTTCCTATTTTAGATAACGCCGACTCCCGCTATATATCGCCGCAGATGAGCTTTTAAATAAGATAAGCTTGAGCAACTTCAAATCAAAATTCGTTTATTTTTTGGCTTAAATGTCAATCAAGAAAACGGACTTGCATGCAATAACACACCGCTAGCAGAATTTGAAATATACCAGAAAAATAAATTTTAATTACCTAATAACGATAATAAGTGCAGTGCATCATACGATATTACCCCAGTATACGGTTTTAAACAAACAAACGAACAAACAAACATTGAATGTGCCAGCCGCATCTCCTCCTGGGTAGGTATATACTTTAAAAACCAGCTAAGGAATTCGAGAGTTTCAGTATTATTTTTATAATTGAGGCGATAACTCAAGTTCAACATTTGTAGCAATTCATGGTTGCAAAATACGCGACTCAACTAATATAAGTCCATACCTGTCATTTTCTACCATGAGAGAACAGAACCGGATGGCAATAATTTTAGTTGAGATTTAGTTAAGTCGGGATGGTTACGAATCGGGGCCATTATAACTGTTTAACAGGGGTATCAAAGCACGTATGTGTTTGAGTTATAATGTGTGCAAAGCGTGAAAGTCTTCAAATAAAATTTTTTGTTACTGCTGTTTTGCTGACGTCTGATTGGTGGTCCACTGCTAGCAGAATTACGGTAATAAGTGCAGTGCACCATAGGATATTACCCCGGTATACGGTTTTGGAACTTTTGGAACGGTCTCCTTTATTCAAAAGGGACAGAGAGTTCACATCTAGCTATCTCGCACGGCACATTTTCTTGTTGCCGGAGCTCAGTCCTGTTAACATATTGTCCATGTCCGTGCCAGATAACTTTGCGGTTATGTATGGCGCTAGTGTCTTTAGAACATGACACTTTGGAGACTGGAAAAATTAGTTCCATTTTTCTTCACGCGCAAAGTTATTTGGCACGGACTCATGGTCAAAACATGTTAGGGCTGCCAGGTGAAAATATTTTGCAATCTTATCACAGCGTAGTAGTTCTCCAACTGAAATTATATGACGGAAATTTTTAGCTATTTATTACATAAAAACTTAAACATTTAAAAAAAATATACTAAGTGATCCACATCCAAAAAGCTATATATCTACTATTCACATTAAAAAGCTTGTAGCTGTAAAATTATTCTAATGTAATGTTTTTATCGCGGAACATTGACAGAAATTTCCGTCAATCAGGAGAACTACCCAGTACAAGGAGGTTTTATTCTGAGTATCACGGTGCAAAAGTCGGATTAAAAATATATATATTTAATCATTTATTATTGCACACAAATAACATCCTAATAAAAGTAAACAAAGAACCTAATACAGACAATGGGCCCGATTCGTAACCATCACGACTTAACTAAATCTCAACGAAAATTATTGCCATCCCGTACTCTTCCCTCATGATAGAAAGTGACAGGTTTGGACTTATTAGTTAACCACGAATTGCTACCATTGCTCTATAGAGAAAAATCTTACAACAGACGTTTTGAAGCAACCATTCGTGGACTGGCAAACACGTAAAAGCCAATTGCCGAATTCGGGGTTTGGCAGGTATGTAAAACGACCAATCCGCGGAGTGGTACTGATGAAATGCCAGCCCGCGAAGTGAGCAGTTTTTGATTCAACCACACCGCGAAATGGCATAGAAGAAATGCCAGATACCGAACTAAATAAAAAAAACGCTGTCATGGGTCGTCGGGTCAACATGGATCGTGTCGGCGGAGATGAGTTGTCAGTGCGGGGAAGAGTTATCAGTGCGGTGCGGGGTGAGTTGTCAGTGCGGGGTGAGTTGTCAGTGTGGGATGAGTTGTCTGGGCGGGGATGAGTTGTCAGAGCGCGATAAGTTGTTGGTGCGGGATAAATTGTCAGCGCATCATAAGTTGTCTGACACTGACAACTTATCCCCGCACTAACAACTCATTCTACACTGACAACTCGTCCCCCACTGACAACTCATCCCGCACTGACAACTCATCCCATACTGACAACTCATTCCTGCACTAACAACTCATCCCGCACTGACAAATCATCCCCTCTCTGACAACTCATCCCTGCACTGACAACCCATCCCCGCACTGACAACTCATCCCCGTACTGACAATGACAACTCATCCCCACACTAACAACTCATTCCCACACTGACAACTCATCCCACACTGACAACTCATCCCCCACTGACAACTCATCCCGCACAGATAACTCATCCCCGCACTGTCAACTCATCCCACGCTGACAATTTATCCCACACTGACAACTCATCCCCGTTCTGATAACTCATCCCGCACTGATAACTTAACCCCGCACTGACAACTCATCCCCGCAGACATGACCCATGTTGACCCGACGACCCATGACATCGTTTTTTTTAACTGTAGTTCGGGGTCTGGCATTTTGTCAATACCACTCCGCGGATTGGTCGTTTTACATACCTGCCAAACCCCGAATTCGGCAATTGGCTGTTTCGTGTTTGCCAGTCCGCGGAATGATCATCAATGATCGTTTTAGAACGCTCAATGGCCGAAATGAGCGATTTCGGGGATTGTGCGTAACATATCTACTAACTATTATTAAGTTAGTAAAAAATCGTCCGTTTTCCGTGACGAGATAAAAAAAAAACTAAAATTATACAAGTGGCAGCCCTAAAACCGTACTGATTTGGCAGATGTTTGGCAGACGCAGGGGCGATTTTTTTGACATTCGCAATTTGCACCGCCGGTCGCCGAAACACGTGGCCTCTCTCCGAAAGACGTGGCCTCTCCCATACATTCCCATACGTTTGTTTTTTTCGCAAGACGCGCCGCCAGTTTTGACGCAAGAAAATTCGCGCATGCGAAAAAGACGTGGCTTCCGCCTAAATTGGGATTTGTTTAAATCTTGGTTTGTAGGGCAAAGTCTGGTGGCGGCAGTAGGGTTAGTTCCATCATGCTCCATCTGCTTCCTTTGCGTTCCAAAATATTATACTAATCAATTATTATAAAAAAAATGTCTCAAAATCAAAGTTTTTAACATAGGTAATTAATTTATAATCGAAAGCGCCACGGAAAGCTGCATTAAAATACTTAAGCGTAGCTATCTACATACTTATCCACCCCACAGTTTCAACTGCGTCTAAATAAGTTTAAAGGAGAAACAAGAAATGCCTACATAAAGTTTAATTTTATTACACAAACTCAATTTTATTATAGGTACAAAAACATTTATGTTATTAATCAATGTGATGTCACAATTTAGGCATAAAAATATTTGGTTTCCCTCGGAGGTTTTGCAGATATACTTATTACATTGGAGCTGTATAGAACCATCCAGCGGTTAGTTGGGCGGGCGGGCGTGTCTGTATGGCGAGTGGCGAGTGGCAACAGCACGCTTGGCAAGCTGCCAGCGTATCGTGGAAAGCCGGAGAACGCGTCATTGTTTAGTAAATTTCGAGCTGATTTCTCAACAGCGGATTAACTGACTTACAGAAAACTCGCAGTATTTCCAGCGCTAAGTGTCCTAAACGACTGTATTTTGTTACATTTCTTTTAGATTGGTTATTAACAATCCGTAATAATGAATTAAACAATAATATATTCCTTTGAATTGGGAACTGTTTTATAGTAATTAAAATAAGTACATCAAAGGGATTCAAGATTTAGAAATTCGAGTATAATCTATAATCTATAAAATTTTGGAAACGGAACATTTAAAAAAAAAATATAGGTATCTGTGCTGTACCAATTCCAAAACGAATGCAAATAAATATTCAATTAATTTTATAAAACAAGACGTGGCATTACTCATAGGCTAAGTAGTAAGTACTTAAAGATTTATATGTTTAAATTAGATTAAATCACGCTTTATCTCCAGTTTGGTCTCTTGGCAGTGGTGTATGGCAAGTACAGAATGTGAATATCATACAATATCGGATATCAGAATTATGTGCCAACTTTTGGATGTCATATACGGGCATAAAAGTAATATATGGATGCATGGTGCGATCTAGATCCTTTGTTTCACTTTACAGTCTAGAATGGATGGACTCGTACTATCCGGGTTTCTCAAACTTGTAGTTCTTGCTGAGTCATTATATTTCTTACTGCCTATTTTATCTTAAAAAAAAACTGGATTTGTTCTTTGCGTAAAGTATCTGCGGACAACCTTCGCAACAATAAATTGCGAAACCTATACCCTATAGAAACTATTTCAGGCGCCGTTTGAAATTCCATGTAGTAACTAGTAACAGTAATATTTCTAAAATGTTCACGACTGCTTTGCCATTTTGTCACACTGCCACCTACCCTCCAGTTTGTTTATTTAAATTTCGAACAGCTACAATAAAATCTCTTGCAAAACGCCCGCTCCAGTGGAGATATTTGCCAAGTGGTCAAGATTTATGTGTTTCCAGTGGCCAGTGACCGTTAAAATAATAGAACTGGCCAAACACACAAATGAAATTGCTGCAGAATGCAACACACTCGTGAACAAGGAAAATGATTCATCGCCACACCCGAAAACATAGTCTCAAAGTTCCACAAATAGAACATGTAAACAGAAGTCTTTACAAAAATACTCCTCGTTTATTTTTGCTTACTATACGTATACATTCTCACTACTTACTTAGCAACTATAGCTGTTAGATGTTTATTATTAAAGAAAGGAGAGGAAAGAGAAAAGGAAAATTCATATCAGTAGAAAAACTAATTTGATATGAATTTTCCTTACGACTTTCGCAGAAATTGTGGTAAATCCTGAATTCCTGACATCCATAATGTGCGTTTGCGGATTCCGTGACTAACACCGCGTCGGGCGCGTACCCGCCTACAGACAGACAGACAACGCCGTGGGCGGATAATTAATAAACAGAGAAAATCTAGAAAAAAAACAGCAATAAACGCATGGGACTTTGAAACAACTGCCAAGATATCAAGATGAATAAAAATAACACCGAATTAAAATAAACTTGTGATGTTTTTCAAAGAAATTATTGGAAAACAGCTGCTCGGTTTTGTTTTGCTTTTGATCTGTTATCTGATGATAAGAGTGGAGTAATAAGACAAATGGTTGTTTTTGAGATAAGTTTCTGGTTTGTTTATGTGTTTTAGCCGCGTGGCGTGAAGCACAGATTGCCGGCTAAACTCTGCGGCTCAAATCTGGATGTGCGTCAGAGTGTCTGCGCGCGCGCAGTTAAACGTGCGGAAACGGAAACTGATGAAATGTTATCCCTAACCACGAGTTTTGAGTTACCTAGCCTTTCGAGACTAAATTATTAATGCTTTTGAAAGGTTTTTATAGTCCAAAATATCAGTTTCCTAAGACATGAATTAAAAAATCTAGAGTTACGTGTTCATCATTAGAATAATTATACTTAGTAGAACAATATATGAATTTAAATGCTGCTTTTGTTCTTCTAAATTTTATTAATTAAATAAGAAGAAGTACTGAAGTCGAGTAACATACTTAGTTATTTTAAAAAATTGCTGGTTGAAAAACTTTTTTTTTTAAGTAAATCAAATTAGTAACCCACTGATCTGTAAAGCACAAGTTTCACAAAAAAAATTGTATTTCATTTAAAATAATGTATGACACATGTTTAGAACTATTCCGGAGGAGATAAATCTATTTATTATAAATAAGATATTTCACAGATCGTTACCGTACATCTCTGCCTCGTAATATTTATTTATTTGCATAGGTTTTAGCGGTTCTTATTTACGAGTGTTTTGGAAACTTTACGAACATGTTAAAAATCTGGGATAAACTCATATTTCTTTGAACATAATAATTATGAAATGTAGGAGGTTGTATAAATTGGACGCAAGAAATGTGATGATATTATTGATATTTGAACTTTACTTAGATTTAGATACACTTTAGTGAAATATAGAGATCCGGTTAAGGTTACAATACAATACAATACAAAATTCTTTATTGCACAAATAAACACATACAACAGAAATAAAAAGGAGCATACGTGACAGTACAATATAGGCAATATTTACACACAATGAAATAAATATTTCAATAAAATGTACTGATATATATCTTATGATTATGATAAACTAATACATATAAAGTTCGTTCATTCCATTTTGTAAATTTTGTATGCCATAGTTTTTTCTGTTGCTATACGTAGTTTTCGCTTTAGTGGACTTAAAAAAAAAACTACCTAGAAATTGTACCTCATGCAGTCTCAATAGTGAATTAGTCAACATAAACAGTATATTTTCACATTAAAACCTCCTAAATATTGTTTTATAAACATAATCCATAAATCAGTCACTCATAACAACCGCCCAGATAAGCACATTTTCTGATAGGCATAATTTCATCCGTTCGAGAGGGACCGCTCAGGTATCTCCTTTGCTGATAATCCTATAGATAGATAAGCAAGAATACACACGTTTCCCTTCATAAATAGGTACTAAGTAGGACTGGGCTCCAGCATCTGGCCCTGCTTATCAATTTGTAAATGTATGTCAGTTTATGATTAGAGAACATGTTGCGATGTTTCCTATTTACAAACAAATCAGCCATTTTATCAATATGACCCCTTATGTAGAATCTTTAGGGTTCATTTTAGCCCATACTGTCCGCCGCGAACTTTCAGTTGACCGTGTCGGAACATACAGGATGGTTTTATTTAAATACTTTTTTATGTTCTGCTTTATTGCTAGTTTCGATGACAGTCAAATATTTGACTTATAGCTCTATAATGACGATAAAATTGAAAATGATCTCCTTGAACTATAATTTCGTAAATTTGAATAAAATTATAGCGTGAAATTGCAAATTTCAATGAGAAATTTATATCAAACTGCTCCTCCTGTGCAGTAAAAGTGTAGCACGTTGCGACGCGTGTATAGCCGCGTATAGGCCGGTGCACTGAAATAGCCTGTTGCACAACTAATTCGCACTGCATCTAGGTGCATTGAACTATCCTAATCCCACCGTGAGCCGTCGAACGATCAGTCCGGCTCCTTTAATTGTCAGTGCTAGACCAAACTGCAAGTGCACTCTAAACCGTCAACTCCACAAGTCCTTAACTAGACTTATTAAACAGTTACAATGAACCCCCAGCTCAACATTGACGGTAAAATATAAAAAAATATTTTCCTGTGATAAACTGATAACTTTTAAAAGTGGCGTACTTTTTCCTACCTACCAGAACATTCTATTGTGCTCCGTCATAAATTTGAATCATTTCATTAAGTCCTTTAAAATAAGGACTTTCATTTTTATTTCTATAGTGAAAGTTTCGGTTACGTAATCCTTCAAAAGATATCCCCATTAATTCCCTATCATGAAGATCCTTATCTGACTTGGTGCGTGGTTTGTTGCAGTGCTCCGCAAGGCCTTCGATGGTTTCGACCACAACCGCTCGGGCAGCATCCCCTGTGACTTCGTCGCCGACATCCTCAGGATGATGGGGCAGCCCTTCAACAAGAAGATCCTTGAAGAACTCATCGAGGAGGTCGACGCTGACAGTAAGTACATACTACCTATAGTTTTAACGCAAAAAATGGCCGAGGCAAGACGACGTGTAGACAGAGCTTTGTAGTGCCTATTATTTTAGAAACTGATAAAAAAACTTATCCATTTGTAAGTTTGTAGAGTTTTACAAGCTATCACCAATCATGCTTGGCAATTGCAATATGATACAGACTCATAGATTCAAGAACTTTCAACAACAATTTTACGAATCAAATTATTTCATTGATCTGATTTTATTTACGGACGTAATGAAAAAGTAACACTTGTATTTTTATAACACTTTCAGTTTTTAAATAGACAAAGTTTTATATCTGTTGCGATAGAGACGGCGCAGGAGTCGGAAGTTCGGAACTAAAAGTGTATTTTTAGCTACGTACACTTGCTACCGATCTGTCAGTCGCCACAAAATGTTATAAATACACATACTCTCTATAGGTACCTCGGCCTGCTGTAAAAATGTTTCTATTATTTCTTGATATCACAAAAGAAGACAATAAAAAACTATTTTTACACCTCTTTATATAATATTTGTCACCATGGCTTTGAGCCATAACTTGCATAGTTACTGAAGCGAATAAAAAATTCATAACTTTATATTTTAATGGCCCTGAAAAATATTTTTCTGAATATCGTTTTTAGTCTTTTGTTTTTATATCGTGTTGAAAGAACTTTTATGAGCTTTGATATAAAGATATGAGGTTTTCAGCTCTTGCATCTCGTTTTATAACCTGTTAGTTGTATCAGTAGTAGGTATATAATTATTTTATCAAACGTTGCTGATTTGTATCTCAATAAATAAAGGTTTCACTCTTTCTGGAAGATAGTAAGGCAAGTTACTGAACTTCCGAACGATCACTACTGAGTGATAACGTCTTGTATCTGAAAAGTTGGCGGTATAAAAGCTAAGGTGTTCGTTTTCTAGAATGCATTTTAGAAATCTGAATTGGATAACTGATTTTAAACCTCTTCTTGCCAGAATCTGGTCGTCTGGAGTTCCCCGAGTTCGTGACCCTGGCTGCCAAGTTCATCGTTGAGGAGGACACTGAGGCCATGCAGAAGGAACTCAGGGAAGCCTTCAGACTGTACGACAAGGAAGGTAAATAGATTGATCTTTTTTTATTTTATTAATTTAATTTTGAATAATATTGGCAAATACTAGGACTACAGTTTTATTTTCTTCTTCTTCTCGAGTCAAGTAAGAAATATTTTGGCGCCCAGAAGTCTTATTAATTAAATTATTTGTCTTTATATTTCTTGTATCCGATATCTATGACAGAACTGATGGGCGTTCAAAGCATATGAACGGGCTTAAGTTAAGTTATAGAAGTCTCATGGCCGTTTAATAAATTGTAGTGTAGATGTCATGAAAAAATTTAAATGTTGCAATTGAATTTAACAAAGAAATGTTGTATTTCAAATTGTCGTATTTAGTAAACTTACCAGTTGGTTAAATCGATTCAGATTTGTTTTACAGTTGTCGTCCATCAATAGAAATAACTTCATACTTGCTTCTATTCCAGGCAATGGTTACATTCCCACATCGAGCCTGCGCGAGATCCTGCGTGAGCTGGACGAACAGCTGACCGAGGAGGAGCTGGACGGCCTCATCCAGGAGATTGACACTGATGGCAGCGGCACCGTCGATTTCGATGGTCAGTACTTTTTTATTTCTTTTTATTAGAAAAAGAGTTTGCTCTTGACTCTAGACACGAGGTCAGGGACGACAGTGACAGTGTCGATGATGGAGCGAGCTCACCCTGTTTGGCGCCAGACTCCGGTGAGAGGGTGGTCTCGAGCCAGGCGGCGGCCCCTCGGCGACCACTAGGACGTAGATCCCATCCTACCGCATTATATAGAGTTTATAACAATTTATTAGAGCCTGCTCGAATCAGAGCGGTCGAATTAAGTTGGTACGTTGTTAGTCATGAGTTACGCTAGGAGTTGGATATACTGCAAATGAAAACTGAATATAAAAGTGTAGTCAGATATGAAAGACCTTTGTATTCTAGACTGATAAAACATTTTTCCAGTGGTGGAGCTGTGCTGTAGAGACTGCTTGATCAATTAAATCCTTCTTTTTTAAAATTTTTGTAAGGTCGTAGTACAAATAATAAGTACAACCAAACCAAGCGACGTCTGTAAACAATCGACATCAGAATTAAAATGTAACTCACTTGAAGGGGCTGACCGGCAAAGAATGCAATTTGGCACCAAGTGCAGTTTCGTAAACAATAAACAACTCGATATTTAGGTCAGGATTTTAAATAGAATTATTTTTAAACGATTGTTGTCTTATTGTTACAGAGTTCATGGAGATGATGACGGGAGAATAAACTTCTGCTTCTAGCTTTACTCTTCTACTAATTTTAAGGCATCTCTACATTTCGGTACTTCAACCTTTCGAGTCTTGGATTTACGAACATGACTCTAAGGGCCTGTTCGAGTGAGCAGAAGAGCCGTATTTAGGTGTACAATGCTAGTGTTAGAACATAAGTGAGATCTACTGCGTACCTTTAATTTGCTGCATTCAGTGCATTTCTTTTCTCCTAAGGCCGTCTCACAAACCTCAGGCGTGAATACATGCTCATGATGAACAGGGCCTACATCAATGAAATTAATACCACACTTCATTGGATAACAAAAAGTATTAAGTATGTATATAAAAAAACAATATTGTACTTGTTTAATTGATGTGTGTGACTGCGTTATGTTTATACTTTATTTAATAAATCTTTTATTCTATTATAAAGTTGTTTTTCGTGTATAAATTTCCAGTTCCACGAAATTTTTATTTACACAAATTCATGTTGTAACATTTATATTCATTCTAGCACGATCGTGTTGGAGATAAAAATAATGGTTCTGGTGTTTTAAAAGCGTCGTCCAAATTGTCCTAGATAATTTGATGACATGGATTTAGGAAAACTGGCAGGTCGCCAGATACAATTAAACACTCTATTTCAGCTTCCATTTTGCACGCCAGAATATAAAATTTTGCAATTCATATATTTACCACACTTTATAATATTTCATGAGGAAATTACTTTTTTTAGCAACCTTTATATAAACTCAAATCATACACTGCGAAAGCACTTCTCTTCTTTACCTAATTGTCTCTATGGACTTAGTAATGAGACTTCTAAATTAGTATAAGGATAGCTTTGTAAATATTTATGATGTGTTAAGATAATAAAAGTCACGGGGCTGTCAAATTTATGCTCTACATTCGTTCAGGCTGTTCGAGTTCAGATTAGATATCTCTGATGCAATTTATAATGACGTGAAATTTAAAAATGTCTGACCTTTTTTGGCCATGGCGAACACTTTGGATCGGACTTCTAGTTAGTTAGTAGGTAATTACACCCTACATAGCAATTCAATTAAACTGCTACCAGTGAACACGTATAATAAAATTTTGAGATTATTAAGGAATATAACTTAATAAAAGGCAGTTTTCATATTAATAAATTTATATTTATAATAAGTAATTTCTTTTTCGTTCAACACTTATCGCATTTTCACATGTATAGCATCGCAAACAAACTATATTCGCTCTTGGCTTGCATTACAGCATTAACTGGAATAACATTTTTTCAATATATTTAGATTATTTTTATTATTACAATGTATAAAAATAAATATTATTATAATATGGCAATTCGTATTAATAGGATACTGTTAAAGCAGAAAGGTTTTAGCTAAATAGGTATGAATACGTCAAAAATTTAAAAACAGATCTACCCCTTTGCTTTAACAGCCCTTGCTAAGGACATAATTTAAAGAGGCCACAAAATATTCACAAAGGTAATTATTTTATTTGTATACAAAATTATACTCAATAACTTAAAAAGCCTACATAAAACGTAGACTCTGCTTACTAATACAAAATAAGTAAATTATGACGGAGAAAATAAGAAATATTTACACCTACGTGGAGTTTACACTACACATGGTCGGAAATATTCGAATCATAACAAACTGAAATCAATGGCTAACAACTAAGCATTAAAAAAAAACTTATTCTTCATCAGCAAGTATCAGGTAAAAGTTTACCCCATACACAAGTAAAAAATTCCCAGTAGGAATGAAAAAGTAATACCTAAAGTAGAGTTGTAAGCAGTTAAAAGATAAAACCATAACCAAATTAAAACAAAGATTGACACGAGACAAAGGTATTTAATAAGAATAAAAAATAAACCTTCATTCGAAAGACTGGAAAAAATACGACATAAGTAAGTAAAACAATTTTTTTGGAAATTCACCCTGTACTAGGGTGGTAATGACAATGACTGGCGGTTTTTTTTTGTAGAGTTCTGTTGATATTTAAAATAACGACTGACTCAGTACTCAGTACCCGCAAGAGTTTTTATAATGTAACTAAATTTGCTTGCTGACAAGCATAAGGCTTTTCAAAATATTTTCTACGTACGAAATGTTGTTATAAATTCTAAAACAAGTCGAACTATTTGAATACTAACTTCACAAAAAGCAAAAAAATATGGCATTTACGCTCCCAACGCACCAGGAATTCCATAAGTCAATAGTTAAATCATTGGTAACTAATTTAAAACTAAGTTTACATTTGTCTTCAAATAAAACATAACTAATTACAAATACCTATTAGAATAGAAGCGTTTAGGTTAAACTGTATGTACGTACAATACGGTATGTTTCACGATTTTATTAGCTTCTTGGCTTCGGATAGCTAGATCCTAAGTTTTTTGTAAACTACCTACGGATGAGATCTCAATTTGAACTATGTTTCACCAAACATCCTTCTCCTGCCTGAAGATGTATATTCAAAGCTAATTATCACATTTTATAGAAAACTTTAGCATATAATTAATTGCAATAAGTTAATTTAATATATTTTCTAGCACAGCGAAACTATTTGCCTTACTCTTTACTACCAGCAAAATAATTAAAATTGCACGTTAAATATTCTGTTTTCTATAAAATTTAAATATCTACTTGTAAGTACATTTTTAATTAAGTGCAAGTTCTACTCATGAAACAGATCAATTTATGAAAAATGAGAAAAAAAATTGGGTCTCCCATGCTAAATGACTTTGACACTATTTTGGTATGGGATGTCAAATTTATTTTTCATGAATCGTCATCGGGAAAAGTAGTTTAGTTTCGTGGGTATAAAACTTTTAAATATTTCCACTTAATTTAAAATGATTTTCTATAATGTTTTAATGGAATAAATTCGTCTATAACAGGAGTCAAGTTGAAACCGCTGAATCATACGAGATGCGAAAGAACATCCTATTTCGCGATACTCAAAAATCGACTCATACAAGTATACAATATTATATTGAATCATTTACTTAACTATGTTTAAGTAGGTAGTGTGAATACTGTTTATGCAGATAGATCTTCGTTCCATATAAAGCTGGCCGCACCATCCAAACGCAGCCTCAAGCGCGCTACGTTTATCCATTTTGCTCATATAATACTCTGAAACAATAAAAAAAAAAAATTGTGTAATAGTCGCAGTAAATAAAATTGTTGCTTGTTAAAATCTTTAAATTATTTTACCCAAGTAACAACAACATTTTGCCTCAGACAAATTTAGAGGTTAATTGCTACGAAACGAAAAAATATAATTTAATCACGAACTTAACGGGGATTAAGATTTCGTGTCAAAATCCAATAATATTTGCATTTATTTAAATCAATTAAACTGGTAAACTCCATGAACCTCGCACTTAACTTAGTAGGTAATTTGTTTCCATTATTGGGATTGAGGTAGCTACCTGCTACGAACGCTATGCCGTCTTTGTATGCCGTAGCAAATAAACCAAATATGTGCTGAATATAAAATATATGGAATAAATTAATTATGTGCTAAATTATCTTGTATACTTGATTCGTAGTCGTAGTAAGCAATTTTTTCTCCATTATTAAGATTAAGTCACCGAACTTCAAACTGCTACGAACGCTACGCCGTAGCAAATAAATCACGTATGTGCTAAGTCGTGAAAAGAGAAAATGTAGGTACCTAATTAATCTGAGTGACATAAAATAACGTTATTATTTATATTCACCTCACTTTGCCGCAAGGGCAGGTTTGACTAGTAAAAGCGACGCTGCATCTCGCTCAATGCAGGATCGGCGGCGGCGGGCGCGGGCGCGCGTTGCTCGGCTTGGGGATGTTGCTGAGCGTGAGCTCCGGCCCGTCGCCGGCAGCCGGCGCGTGCTTGCCGCGGCGCCCACGCAGCCACGGCGGCGGCGGCCCGGAGCACCACGTGCTCAGCGTCCAGTTGCGAGGCTCCGCGCCCAGCCGCGTGCACTCGCGCGCGTACGCCCGGTACGCCGCGCAGTGACACTTCGTACCCCCACAACTGCACGCGTCCAGCAGACACGCCTCCCGATAGTTCTGCGGATTCATCCTCGCCCCGCACTCCGCGAAAGCTTCGTTCCTCTCGAATCCTCGACACAGTCGACGGGCCTTCACCATCTTGGACGTCCGACAGCGCGTGACGGCGCCCGGCCGCTCCTGCCGGCGCGTGCAGGCGCGCTTGCCGCCGACGCGCCACGAAGACCCGAACCTCCACGAATCGTTCAATAACCTTCCGTCGCGAGATCTCATATCGTCTCTGGCCACTGAATTGAAGTTACCACACAGACCGCACAGTTTGCCTTTGTATGCACTAGACACTGTCACTTCTAAAAATCCGTCACCGTCCCACAGCATCTGGACACCGATATCAGCTTTTAGTAACACGGATCCGTTGCTGCGAACGATCTCGGCTATTCCTTTTATCGTGTGAGGCAGCATCACTCTATCACCGTTCACTTTGATGCGCATTTTCTTGCCCATGTTGACTTTGGTAGCACCTATCCGAAGCGTAGCCGTCCGCGTCCACGAAGAATGAGTTGTGTTCCTTGCGTCATTCGATATTCTGATTGAAAATGTGCCATTAGCGCAATCCGAAACAAGCTGGTACTTGCACGACCCCTGAAAACTGTAGAACTTTCCGTCGAATGTTTTGTAGTGAGGGTCTCCAAAGACCGTGCAGATGCCATCAAGTTCGATACACTTGGGGCAGCATTGGCCAGGGTGTTGTCGTAGAGTCTGGCCAGGGGGGCACGACAATGTCGGGCATCGCTCCATGGCACATCTTGGCTCTCCGCCGTGGCATTCGCAAGATTTACAAGCATCCAACTGCCATGACTCTCCATCCTGAAAATATAATGAAAAATTATCAGTTAGTACTTATGTCAGAACTGGCACGTGCGGTGTGGCGCATGACGTTGGGGCAAGGGCAATTCAAGAGTCAATGCAAGGGATGGACAATTCATTATTATTTACCTGGTAGGTCTTCCCGCCGATGACGCAAGCGACGTTCGCCTGTTCGACCTGTGGGCACTCGGGGCAGCACTTGCCGGGCGCGGGGGGCAGCGCACGTGCCCCGCATGTAAGCACGGGGCACGTATGGCGCATGCATACCGCCGTGCCGTTGAGGCAAGTGCAGTCAGTGCAGGGGTCCACCATGAATGGCGTCAGGTGAGCGTGGTAGTTCCGCCCGATGATGCATGGCCGGGCCCGGGTTGTACTTGACACTGGAATCATAGAAATAAATAGGTTGAGTACACATTTCCATGTCTTATGTTGCCCGATACCCATCACATATAGAAATACCTAACCCTAGCGACTTTTCAGTTTTCGGCTTCTGCATGAAAATGACAGGAGTGAAGGTTAAATTAAGAACAGATCTATAGGTTTGGATTAATAATTCTGGACAAGATACGTTTATCAAAAATTTGTTGCTGATCATAGCACACAGTGTAAACTTTTAACTACTTACTAGGTAAAATTTTATCAGTAGTGGGATGAGTACAACGCGGGCAGCATTCACCGGGCGGGGTAGCTTGCTGAGAAGTGGAGCAGGGAAGGACAGGACACGCGCGTTTAACGCACGACAACGTCCCGCGATTACACCGGCAGGACAGACAGGGCTCCTCCGGAATCCGCACGTCCCGACCTTCCCACACTCGCTGACCATTTATCACGCATTCTGAAACAAGAACAGAAACTATGCAAGCGCCTGTCAAAATAAATACAGCAACAGCCATCGTGGTGGAATGCTGAATTATTTTCAAAAGGCTCGTAAAACGCTAATAGGAAACCAATTAAAATAACAATCCCACATTAGGAATGCAAATGGAAAATCGTCTTGTCAGCTTTTTATGGCGAACGAACGATCCTTGCAACAAAACTAAAAAAAAAAAAAACGCCATTGTTCGGATAGAATGAAGAGGACTGCGAACCGGACAGCCTGCGACAAAGCGCTGTGTCCATAAATTAGTGGTGATGGACGATGAATCAATCAGGGGCTAAGCGGGCTGGGCTAATGAACGGCGGCAGTGACCGCACACAGGGCCCGGACCACCGACATGCGCCCGAGCGCTTCGGCTCGCGACCACCCGGACCACACAACTACCTTCGCGAAAGCAAACGAATAAATTACCTCATCGTCAAGGAATTTCGTTCGTGAACAAACCGCGCAGCTAAATTAATTTTTATATCATAATCTATCGGTAATAACGTCGCTAAAGTACTTAAATCTTTAAATAAACATCTGAGATGGGTCGTAGAGACACTTGTACAGACGTGAGTACGTTCATTCAATAGCCACTCAATTCTGAGCGCGACGTCGTCCGCGGTATAGCGCGCGCATATTATGATCGTGACAATGACAGCCAAGCCAAGTGTCTGTCGTAAAACTAGAGACGACCAAACAAAGTAGCATGTCCTTTTGTTGGCAAACAATTAGGTATTCATCGGTTGTCCGTACCTTTCTTGCCGTGTTGCTGTGCTGTTAGCTAGCTCACACGGGGCTCCGTTAGGTACGTAACTGCTAATGATTGGCTGTTATGCTGCAATACCTTTGTATCGAGGCTGTAACTTATCTGCTTTCATCCCCGCAGCTACACCAACAAACAGCTTGTAAAATTTTCTAATATTCCCACGATTACAAAAACTTGAGAGAGACTGACCCCTTCTTTTGACTGTCTCTTTGTAAATCGTTCTTTAAACCTACTTCTAACAGTAACATTTCAAGGAAATCATCATACTTATTTGACTTATGAAATGATGTCATATAGGATGTTTTATAATAGTACCTAAGCTAGAATTAGGATAAGAAGGGTTGTGATACACGAGTGTTAAAAAATTCACGCCAACGCTTTCGAGTTGTATTGTACCTATTAGTAAAGTTAGGTACTCTAGGGCGTTTGTGCACTCATCCATATTAGATTCGTATCCGATTTGGCCTTCCTAGAAAATGTATGACAGCTTGTGCATCTATCCATATCCATATCGGATACGAATTGGATAAGTGCACAAACGCCGTAACAACAGTCCTAGACAAAAGTTAAAAAAAGAACAAGGTACATCATCCTAAGGGTTTAGTTTCATGTTTTAGTACATTGTTACTTACTTACCTACCTACTTTACTATCTACCTACAAAAAACATTGAGATCGCGTTAGCATATTAAATCGGTTATACAATAAAACTAGAGTCGTAAAGATTTTATTTATAATAAATCGTGCATAGAGTATGCTCAGCACGTGTTGTCGGTAATTATTTGAACAACACTAGTGTGGACGTGGCCCTTGTACAGGCGATCCTCTGAACGCGAATAGATTTATAATAAGTAGGTAATTATTCAATATTGTAGAAATTACCAACAACTGTACAAAATTTGTCAAAAGTGTTATTTTTATTTGTTTCAAATGAGGAACATAACGTAATTGATAAATGGAATTGAGAAAAAAAATCTCACAACATTTAGTTTATTATAGCGTCGTACATAAAATTTATTAGGAATTATACTAAAGACTTTACCCAAAAACAAATACAAAATCAATTCCCATCATCGCTTCTTTTGAAACGTGTCCAAATGGAAAAAAAACTCCGTTGATAAGACTCAAGTATTGTGAGGATACCAACAAGTACAAGGAGCAAAAAACCTAATGCACCGTTGGGATCATAAAACAAACAAACAGTGGTCCGCCGCCCGCGCAGCCGCGCCGTCGTCGGCGCTTTGACCACCGCACAAAAACCCACCGCCCCAACCTTTTAAGTACGTTGTTAACTTTTTGATTTATGGTCAATAATAGAGATGCAACGCCGTGGGAGACTTCCACCACCACAAATATATAATTTTAATGAACCCCTGTGAACACATAATAAGATAGAAACCGATTCTTTTGTCTCTGAGGGAGGGTCCGCGAATCGCCGCCCGCGCTCGCCCGGGTGGTCCCCACAAAGCAATTTCACAATGATCTCGAGCCATTCCTCGCTAAATAAACAAAAAGCAATTTTCGATTTTCACTTTCATTAGCCATATAAACATTGAACGATCAAACTCAATAAAATCGCGTCTTTTTTCCTTGGCGCCTCAATCAGACGTTTTATGGCTTTACACTTTAGTTATTTGCTAGCACGAAATGATTACTTACATTATATATTATTGCCTTTGGCGCCAGACATGTGCCAACTTACTGAGCTAGAGTTAAAATAAGATATTTAGAAAAACTCTACAAGCGCTTCGTACTATTATAATTTTTTGTGACCTTCAGCAATGTGATACTTACAGAACCAACTTTATAATGAACAGATAAATAAATCGCTCTGTTGTTCGATAATAGCGGTCGTCATGTACGAGTACTATAGTAGGTAGGTATGGAGTCGTAACCGAGACAAGTTAGTGGTCCATTGTCTGAAGGCAGGCTACTGCGCAACAAGTCTGGTGGGCCATGCCATTGTCAACCGCAGCGTGGGCGCGCACTCCGCACGACCAGCCTCTTCCTAGGAGATGACACATGAAATATGCTCAGACCTTAAGGCTAACTAGCAGACCCATTAGAAGCCTTATTCACTGACTAAGCCCGTGAACGACCACAAACATGTTAATCACGGTCGGATGATGAAGCAAGACCGGCAAGGTGGCAGGACCCCTCGTCCCGGCCCAGCAACTAGTGGGTAATTAATAAAGTATAAACATAGGCAATAAAACGATAGATTGGAATGCGTCGGCAATTTTCAAAAGCGATTTCGAGTCGTCATCTCGTAAATTACTATTATTTGATACGAAATTAATAGACTTGTTAAGGTTTGGGAGCGGAGGTAAATTGGAGGCCGTTTTGGTTTTATTCAGTTCGCGTGTCGGGCCGTGTTTGTTTTGGTGAGGGATTATGGAGGTTGTTTTTTGCCGCGTGCGTCTGGGTGGGCGCAGCGCAGACACGACTGCGCCAGCGCAGCTCGCCGCTCGGCAATTATATCCCTGAACATAAAGTACTCACGATGGGAAAAAGGCAGCGTGAAAGGCAGCGCATTCCTTTGGATCATTCATTAGGTAGTTTTTATTTTCTTAAATGACTTTATCGGACTTAATTTGTTAGAGTAAATTGCTTACTTAGAGCAAAGCACACATCACATGGGGTAATTTATATGTGGACTTTAATAACTCCCGCTTCGCATCTGAAGAGTTTGCCGTTGTCGGCCCATTCTGTATGGCTGGCGTGCTCAGTGCCAATGATATCGTGACAACAGCTGCTTTGCATCTGAAGAGTTTGTCGTTGTCGGCCCATTCTGTATGGCTGGTGTGCTCAGTGCCAATAGCCAGTAACAAAAGAGGAAACTCAACATCGCAGACAGGACAAGTTGCAGTGCGTATGCCGTTAATTCTTCAGATTTTAGCAAGGCGCGTAGCACTCTATCGTGACGACACCCGCTTCGCATCTGAAGAGTTTGCCGTTATCGGCCCTTTCTGTATAGCTGGCGTGCTCACTGCTATTAGCCAGTAACAAAAGAACTCACCATCACAGACAGGGCAGTTGTAGTGCGTATGCCGTTGATGTTTCGGGTTTTCACACGGCGCGTAGCACTCAGGTCTTGATATCGTGACGACACCCGCTTCGCATCTGAAGAGTTTGCCGTTATCAGCCCATTCTGTATGGCTGGCATGCTCAGTGCCGTTGTGCCAGCAGCCTTTGCAGCGCGCGCAGCAACCCTCGCGCGGCATCACCACCGCGCAGTCATCCATCATGCCGCACTCCTCCACGCCGCTGCGGCACTCCACGAACCCGTTCTGTAATGTAAAGAAAAGGTTGATGATTCTATTCTACGTCAAAGAAGATTGTACCTAGTACCTACAAAAGGTTGTACATAGTTGGATGGTCATTTATAATAGAAAATTGAATTATTCGCTATCATTATGTTTTCTATTGCTTATAACACGTGAGCATTTAATAGCAACCCATAGTACTTGAATTTTATCGTCCACATATATACAGCGTATACCTATATTATTAACAGGTGGTAGTTAATTATTATTATTTAACTCGTTATTTCCGGATGGTATCTATCTAATTGGATACTTCTGCGACAGTTAATATTAAACTCATTTGAACCGTTTTATTGTCTATGTTCAGCTTTATATAAATAAAGCAGAATGGGCAGTAAAAATCAAGCCATATCACGTTAAGTTTGAGGATATAAAACATTTTTTATTACTTTTAACGTACAGACAAAATATTTTAATGTGCCAATTACGGCCCCGCTGCGTAGCGGCCGCGATTGCGGTTAAGTTGATACGGAAATGTTATTGTGGAATTTTTTCCTTGTTCCCTTTCTGTTTTATTTATTTTATTGAATAAACGTATATAAACAAGAGGCGTTTTATGTACGTAACTCGCATAGCCTATAAATGTCTACCAGTGAGTAGTGGTAGTGTAGTGAGCGGTGGAATACATTGTAAGTCGGTTAGTGTTTGAGAAATGTGCCTCGGGCAAGCGGGCGGGTACGCGGCCAGTGAAGCTGATACTCCATCACTATCTGTTATTTAGCTGTGGCAACACGGTTGTGGTAACCCTGCTGTTTCTTTAAGATGTAGATAGCTTTAATCAAACTATCAAGCAATATTTAATATTACTTCCCCTATAAATGAATGTAAGAGCTTTCAAATAATAATCATGTAAAACGTCATTATCTTTTGACCTTCATAAATTATTTCAATATTATCAACACCCCAAAAATATCGTTCAAAAACCGCGATAACTACGTTCGATTGAAAAAACCTACCGCAACAGAGATAAGTATTCGCAAACTGCGGTCGCATTGTCTCCAAGTGGGTATGGTATGATTCATCTACTCGCAGTGAGCGACGAGCAAAATGCTAAGTAAACGCTTAGCAACATAGAGGCGGGGATAACGCATGTACATTCAAATAAAGGGAAATATTATGCTAATCAATTCATGGGTGAATAAAGCCTGAGCACAGGGCGCCGCGCCGCGTTGTCAAGCGCTGCCATGGATGACAAACTGTACATGAATACATACTTAAAATCACCCTGTATTTTCTAGAAGATAGGTGAATTGTCAATGGCTTAGAAAAACTTTTTGGCTACGGCTGACAAATGACATTTCTGTAGGTAACGAATTGTTAGTCCATGACCTAAAGCCCTATTTTTACGGTTAGCCCGGAAAAAGAAGGAACTGATACATTCTATGTTTTTATTTCGCTCCCAGTCCAGTATTAAAAAAAGAAATACAAACTGTGCGAACAAACATAATTTTAACTTATTTAAAATAAAGATATGTTTATGTTTTTATCAACTCATGGAGTATTCTCAATAATCGATGGACTTCATTGTCTTTGTTTAGCCAACAATAACCAGAGATCGAAATTTTATACTAGGGTATTTTAAAAGATAAAACTAAATGGAGTATTTAGAATGAAGTTGAGGCAAATTGGATCACTTGAATTTATGTTTGAAAAATATTGTTCAGTATAAATAAATAAAATAATGAGTAAGTGAGTTGAGTAGGAATCAAGTGTAAGTGTTAAAGGTCAGAAGGAATACATCTGTCTGTGGTTTTAACTACTTTCTTTGACCTCACAGCTGCAAAAGTTAACTCACTCAATTACTTTTGCGATAAAATGTACTCGGATGAGATCAAACATATTATTATTATGAGACGCAATATTTTCAGATATTTTACTGGAGAATTAAATTAAAGCACACTTGGTAGGACAAGTACATTAATAATAAAAAAAACGGTTTATAAATATCATTCGCAACCGTACAAATTGTTTAACGTAGTAGGATAAAATTACTAGGATAAAACTTAGTAATAAAAGTAAATTGTGAAATAATGTGGATTGATATAAAGTGCGTAGGTAGGTAATTAAGTTGCAAGTGTTGTTTAGTCATTTCTTTAGAGGGATACAACAATTCATTACTTTTATAAAGGGCATCGATATTTTGTTATAAGTATATGTATAAACGTTTTCCTTGCAAACATAAATATTTCAGAAAAATTCTTTGGCTTTCATTATTTGTTTTAAATATGCTATCGATTTGGTGAGAGAACGTCTAAGTATTACCGTTCCTTTCTGTTCTCTCAGGATACAAAATGACAAGTGTCAATATATTAGTCATGATTTTGTGCGCAGCCGAATTGCCCCCATATCATTAGCTCAAATTCTTTCAGGCTCATATTTGCTGCATCGTTCAAAGACTCCGCATCCGAAAGCTTATGGTTATGGATAATAAGATCTGCACCGTTCACATAATTATTTATTGCGCTGTTTAACGGCTCTTTGTTCGGCGCCTGCGCCTGCGCATTACCATGAGCACGTGCGCACTTCGTACCGCACTCGACGATTCGACGACTCGACGTTTGTGCTTGCATCTACAGCCAACTACGAGGTTTTTAAACGATTAGTTTTACTTCTTTGTTCATACTTTGTGATAATAATTTTATTACATCATGACATGAACTTTTTTCACTAGGTACCGAACTCTACTAAACATACAGAGATTAAAAGCAAAAGAACAAAATACATTTAGATATACATCTATAAAATGTTTAAAAATCTTTAAATAAAGTACAATGGATGTTAAAATGTAATTTAATCCACGGATTTAATCTCTATGATAGACTCTATAAAATATAGAGGACTCTATATTCTATATAGACATGATTACAGTTATGTATTTTCTTTTACTGTTATGTATCCTTAATTAAACATATAAAGTGAAATGTATGTCGATTTTTGAATACTTATTATCTGTAATAAAAATAATTATTTTTATTTTAATTCAATTGAATCCATATGTCGTTACTATTGTGATATTTAAACTGATTGAAATGTTGTAACATGTGTTATGTAAGTATTAACTATTAAGTACATCATATAAGGAAATGATTATTAAACATTTTACAATGAGAGGAATCCAAGGAACTTATTAACAAGTTGCCGGCAGACATGATCAATATTAGCCGCTAATATTTGCACAAATCTGTACACTTATCAGGCGTTTTAACACCAAACATGGCGTCCTAATTTGTGTGTGTCCGTGGCCCCCCGGCGACGCACGCGCAAGTTGTTGCTGTGACAAGACTTCAACACACCGAAGAAGTAACTGCGACAGAAGAAAATGATGCCACACACATTACCGCATTAGTTTGACAAGTCTTTGAGCTAGATGTTGTGAAGCAAGCGATGTATGACGATGACAATAGTTTGGTCGTTGTCTTGTCTCGTACGGTAGAATGGAACAAGTGGTGGTGCGCGCGTGACTCGCCGTCGCCGTCGCCGTGGGCCCGCCTAGCTCCATTGTGATGACCCTATTGATAGCACTTGAATTAGCAACAGCATTGCCTGAGCTACTTCCAAACAGGTTGACTATAACGTTGTTAGAGACATTATTTATGTGCTCGGGTATATTTATTTTACTTTCGACTCAGTTGACAATATTTTTCCAATTAATCATATTCTGCGAAGTTATGGTTTTGTAATTTGTTTTGCTGTTATCTTCGCATGTTGAAACCCGGATCCGTGTTGACGCTGATAATCGTGTATGAATTTATAATTTCGGGCAAAAATAGCAAACGTTCATCAATATTCTCAGAATCCGTAATCGACTAGAATAAGTTTTACACGAAGACTACTTCACGTAGTTTTTATCTGCGTGCACCTAGTGGAGGCCGGCCGCCGCCGCGCCGCCACTCTTCATGTTTATTGTTTTTCAATACTTCAGCTGAATTTTACGCGCGGCGTTCTTTGAACTAGCCCCCACATAGTGAAATATTTACATTACAGGTTGGGTAAAAATATATGCAAGTCTGTCGAATGGCCATTACTTGTATAATGTGTACCGCATATAAAATAGAACAGATTACCAATAAATTCGGTTTTGATAGACAAATTAGGGTTTAGTGAAATAAATCTCTCATAACGTTCGAAAATCGTTGAGTGGATAAAGCTTTTGATCTGTTCTATAGTTATGATTACAATGCAAAATGGTTTGATGGCAGATTTATACTATTATACTTTTTAAAGAAACAAAAGTTTGTTGTAGGTACAAGCACGTATTTCGCATACTTATCATTTACTAATCCTTCTGATACATTAAATTATTTTCTTGTTAATTTTAATGTTTTGTAGCATTATTATTAAGGCATAAATTGAGTCGAGATTATTCGACCTTATAGAGCTGTCAACGTTGGCGCCGCTATCAATATGATAAGGGCTCTATTTAGGGCTCGCCAACTTTGAGCAACGGCTGTCTTACATTTAATATTAGTGTAACAAATGAGCCGTGTCACTCAGGACAGACAACGGAGTATTACCCACAATTACTAACTGCAGATAGTTATTTCTAATTAATACCAGCAATTGACATTAACGATTCGACCCACTTACAGTACATGGTTTCATTATTTTTTACAACCATTTTCCACATTAATCAACAAGTTGTGATTTGTGTTATGACTTTGATATTGAGTTTATTGAAAACTTGGCCATTATTTTATGATAAACGATATTGATTTGATACCGTTTGGAGGCCGTTTATAATTAGTTTGTGTTAACATGATCCTTAAATTTGTAAAATATAGGCATAGGTGCAACAAAAATTGTGAAAATGATATGGCTTATAAAACTAAATGAGTCTAAATTGGATAATATAGGTAACATTTTGGTGAAAATCTTTGAGATCGGTCTAGTAATTTTTGGGTTTAGTCATGTCAAACAAAAACAGATGTAAAGGTTAATTTAAACTTTTACTTCCATGCTGGACTGGGAGTGATAGAAAATCATAGAATGTGCCAGCTTCATCTCCTTCCGGGCATGCTGTAAAAACTAGCTAAAATATACCAAATCATCTGTAATAAATAACCAAATAACCCTCCAAACTTGTCAGACGTGGCGGAAGGTCGTTTTCGCTCTACTCTATGAAATTTAAACTAACAAAGTTCTTGGATTCAATTATATTTGAGTACCTACGTCATTTATTTGTATTACTGTTTATTGGCCTATGTCCTTCTAGGTTTTTTTTATGTAGTCTCGCTCTCGCCCGCCCTTATTGTTATAACTTTGTATTACATAAGACTATTACGAATAGTACTATGTAATACAAAGTTATAACACTAGTGGCTAGTGGCTACAACGAGAGTGGTCCATTTCATCACGCTGTCCGAATATCATAAGAAGCACGTCCGTAAAATAAACAATATAGCGTACTTGCTTGGTTATTTATCTATGTACAGTGGGGTAGAGCTAGACAGACATAAAACTGTTTGATCATTCTAAATAGCTTTTAGCTTAATTTGGCTAAAATATTTCTATGTGTGTGAAATCTGCGTGATTTCATGATAATGATAATACTGTCTCTTTTTTTGCATAAAGTGTGTATATGTCACCGTAACATTGCATAAACCGTTAGATTATAATCTATCTTAGGAAATTTATAAACTAACCTAACCTACCGAAAATTTATAAACTTAGGAGTGAGTTTGTTAACTAACAGTTGTAACAATTTTACATAATAATATATATGAGGGACAGGTTACCAATAATGATAGCGAGCAACTGTCAATGAAATTGAACACTTTCATGAAAATTTTTTTCATAACTTTTTGACTTTCCCATACAAATCTATTTTACAGGGGAAGTAAATTTAGGGCCGTATTTATAATCAGCTCTCAAGAGTGACAGCGAATTTGAGTTCGTATCAGAAATGTCATTTCAGTACAAAACGACCTGTCAAATCCATACTTAATATTGCTCTCAATCTTGAGATCGCTTTATAAATACGAGCCTTATTTTTCATTTTCAAAAGTATTTTAGTAAAATCCTCTCTACGTTATTTACTATGATTTATCAGGTAGAGAATTTGACATAAGTATTTTTTGTGTCAATTGTAGTACACTTGAGGATGGATGTTTAAAAGAAATTTTTTTAAATTTTATTTGAGTAAGTCTTATTTAATTGGTATATGTCGCAGGGATAATACGAAACCAGAGATTTCGCGAAATCCCGGAGGAAGGCGAAATTTTTCGTTCATAATACTTAATTAACTGCTTACTAAAAATGTTAAGGGAGCCAGTCTAGTATATTGACGAAATTTTTGAAATACTTAGATAAAATAATAAAACCAAATAAATTAAATGATTGAATTTTAAATATATGTGTTTAATATTTAGTTTAGTTACTGTCAGCAGACACGCGTTAGATTTCGGGTAACCGCCACAGCTTCCCGTTCAGATAGCTGGCAAATATCCTCGCTGCTTCCCGTATTGCGCAATTGTTGACACCTCGCCTCGGAGTACTGATATTATTGGGATGTGTTTCGTCATTTATTGGCCCCTCTGTACGAGTATTTACTCGGCGTTCATTCCTTCCATGCTGGACTGGGAGTGGAGAGAAAAACCAAACCAAACCAAATAGAATGAGCCAGCTGCATATCCTCCCGGGCATGCTGTAGAAGTCAGCTAAGGGATTCGAGGGTTTCAGTATTGTAATTTAGGCGATGGGCTGACAACCTGTCACTATAGCAATATACAGGATCCATCTGGAATAACCCTCATAATTTGTCAGACGTGGCGGAACGACCTATGTTTAGGTTGTTTAGTTTACACTCTGCCTACCCCATTCGGGATAAAGGCGTGATTATATGTATGTATGTAATCATCAGGAAATTCAGGAAGCCTTTAATGTATTTTATTTTTAATTTTAAACTTAAAGATCCATTCGTTAATCCATCATTGTTAAAACATAATTGCGCAAAGAACTTATGGGTTAAACGTATGCCATGGTAACGTGTAACAATGACAATAATTATATTCTAATGCAGTGCTAGTAAGGCGCGACCTTATTCAGCCCTACCAAGTTCATAGTTTCGTCATCGTATCAACTGTTTCGAAATAGGCCTATGATTATAAATATGTATATGTTACAATCAAATCTTAACTTATTTTGACCAATATAAAGGGTCAAAAATTATCCTTTTTTGACTGGAATTTTTAGTCAAAACTTATTTTGACTGGAAACATTGCCAAAACCAATTAACCATTAATTTAACGTGGCTAAGCCAAACCATTATGCGCGTAGGTAACTGTCAAATCAAATGACATGAATAAATTGAGTTTGACGTCTCTAATTTTAGTCGGCCAAGATAAGCGGTTTTAAAAGCTATTCTAATCTAAGTTATTCCCTTCTGTACGTTTAATTTTATAACTACTTAAGTAGTTTTCTCATCGCGGGTTTGCTCCTTTTACCGTAAAAAGAAAATTTCTGCCTTACAGTTTCACCCACGGTTAAATTAATTATCCCATAGGAAGAAATTATGAGTATTCTACTGTGGTATTTAATAAAATATAGTAGGTACTAATTTTCAGCTTCTATAGGTTCTTGATTGGAAGGTCAATAGGTACAATAGAAAATCAGATTATTATAATTAGTTGCTCGAATGCGACGTGTAAGAAATTAAACAATTAGACTTTCAAAGAAAATAAGTCTCATAATTTTTAAAGAAGGTTATAAGGCTGAAATAACTCTGCAAAAAAGGTAAAAAAAAATAAGAATTTGGTCAATTTTATTCGGAAAATACTTTCGACATATAAACAAGTACACAAATTATATCTGTTTAAAATAGATATAGATGCAGAAGCCCTGCAGGGTTTGCGACATGCAAATGTTAATTTTGCTAACATTTTAGACGCAAGTAATTAAGCGTAAAGATCGCAATTTAGTTGATAATTCGCATTGCGTCGACGGCGTTATGGGGTCGTTGCAAAAATACTGGATGTGGGTACGTGGACATTCATTTTAAATGATTATCTCTTAATTTACATAATGGAGACTCAGGCAGACTGCTAGGGGACGAGTCGTCGGGGTCGACCCACTCTGCCTCTCGCTATCTCGAGGATTCGCATATTTATGTACGTAGCTACACTCGATCTCACGTTCAGACTGACTTTTTACTTCCAAACTAACCTTTAAAACAACACCAGAAAGTGCAACTTTACCGATGTGCGTCTTGCCAACTCGTCGGGTTTTCTGATACTCTGTAATGTATGGCCTATACAAAGGTCTTAATTTATTAGCATTTGATAGCAAGAGCTGTTCTTTACAAAGCACTACCTTTGGTGCCTTTTTAAGTGTTCGTTTTACTCACATTTAGTATTTCAGAGTAGTGCTTATGAATCACTGTTGTGGTTTTTAATAATAATATGTACTTTAAGCCAACATTACCTAATAGCTCCTGTCGGTAAGTATTTTGCAAATTTAATATTTCCAATCATTATTCAACATTTAAACTGACCTATTTATTTTATACAATTTGTAACATAACATATCTTTGAATGTAAACTGACTGAATGACTCATTTTATGTCAAACAAATATAATATTTCTAGTACCTAAATAAAACAAATACGTTTCTATGTCATATCTCAAGACAATAACTTTTGATTATAAGTTTAGGTATGTATCCGTCTGATGGCACATAAATATCTTCAATATCTACCTTTAACTAATAAAGAATTAATGTACTACGTTTAATTCATTTTAGTTTAAAAGGATCATAAAAATATCCATTACAGAACTTTACACGTTTGACTAGATTATGTCTAAGACTGGAGCGTACGGGGCGGTTGATATCAAAATGATCTATAGCCGGTGATTATGTGGCGTCTACGCGTTTAATTGATCGCCGTGTGCATAGATACGTTTAGCGCGGTATGTGCCCGGTGTAATAGTATCTACGCGAGTAAGCGATCCGGCGGCGGCGCGGCGGCGGCGGCGCGGGCGCAACCGGCGCAAGGACGCTGCGGCCGCGCACCACTGGCGCCGTACCACAGTTTTTTGCACTCAACACGCGCTTCTTCGCTCCCTAACTCATTTACCTCTACAATATAATCGATACCCATTAAAATTCTCGCATAATACGACCATTAATCCAATTGCAAAACGACCAAGAAAAGGCTTTCAGGCAAAGAATTTAAGACGTGCGCGTTGATGTCTTTGCTACGCTAGAGTAAAAACCGCTAGAGAATGCTCGGAATTTCGTATGGTAATGCAGATAACCTGATTTTGAATACGTTATTACGAAGAAAGGAATTCAAATACATAATGCAATAAAGGCTGTTTAGATGACATTTGAATATCGGATGTGGGTTTATTAGACCGTTGGATTTTGGGTTTATAGTTTTTGCATCGTAGCAAAACATAATAACAATGTGGATGATGTGTGGTGTGTAAAAAATACGCGTTGCTAGAAGAACCGGTGCGACCGCATGCCGCTTGCGCGCTCGCGGCAAGGCTGGCCGCGCGGCCGCCATCGCGCCACCTGCGCCCGCGCACTGCGCGCCGCCACGACACGAGCAACACGCCCGCCGACACGAGCGCCATCACACCACTTTCACATTTGGACCCGGCATCTCATACACCGTATTCACACCCATCCAACCAGATGCCATCCCTTACGATACCTACCACAATACGACTTACTTACTCATGAATAAATTACTAATCCACCCATTAATAATACTTTAACGGATTCTTATCAAGTTACAAGTATAAACAGAGACAAACGTGACTCAATCGCCGTTATTACCAGCGTCGTTTCCAGTAATGAATAGATAATTAGACGGTAAAGTTCATTGAGTTCACGGATGACTAAACACAAAATTGTCTCTGAACTACGGAACTGAAAGTTACTCATAGTCACAAAAAGTGATCCAAGACCAAAATAAAGCGTGAATCACAAAAAACAGGGATTGTGAAATTATGAGCAATATTCTTAAAATATCCGTCCTTATCCGCGTTGTTAGTTTCTCCGTAGCGCTCAGAGTGGAGCGCATACGCTCATTACAGGTACTTGACTCAGCAATTTACTTGTAACTATAAAGTACAATTTATGGGATATTAATAGAGCGCAGGGCCACGACAAAAATAGCGACTCGTGTAGCATTACTTAATTATGAGCCCCGAGCCTGCGCGAGCGCAGCGCCGTGTAGCGCCGCGCGCCGCCCCGCGTCGCCGACACGTAACTGTTCCACGTTAGAATTACGGGGCAGGATTCAATTAAATTGTCATGAAGGGCCGCCAGCGCTATTATTACGGTAGAGCAACATTTTGCTATTTATTTATTTTGCCAGCGGTTTGTTGCACAAAATTCAATTTGCACATAATAATACATACTTAACCTGCTTTATTGCTTTAGCTGTATTTTATGGAACTTTGCATTACCGAGCAATAAGCAAAGCTTTTAAGTCAGCTGCTATTAAATCAATTTATAATGTAAGATCTAACAAGAAAATACACTGTACTGTAGTTTAGCACTCAGAATTTATTCGCGTGTCATTTTATGTACAATGTTTTATTTATTGCACCCTACCTAATTCAGCTCTATCCGCAAAAACTTTTTTTTAATAGATGACAGCAGCAACGGCGGCGGCGCCGCAAACTGCAATCCTCGGCTCGATAAATGACATACCTCATTAAAGTATGCGGTGCGCGGGAGCTACGAGATGCTATCAACCGGCTACTTGACTGCATAAAAAAGCTAATGGCACCCTCGGGTCAACTTGACGCCGCCGTCGCCGACGCTTTCGATAAATCGAACCCGCATGCAAATCGAACACGGTAGCAGTCGTCCCGTTGCGACTATGCAATCAGCTATTGATTGATAAATCATAAAAATTCCACCGTCTCCGAACTCCCATGGTCGTTATGTGGCACGCGACAAAAAAGCCCATTACCTAAGCAAATGTATATTTTAATACAGAATAAGCAATAAATCTCGCGATGGGCTTTCGAATTCCGCGCAAGTCATCCGACGAGGTGAGATCGTCTGGGAAATACCACTCACATATTCCAACTAATACGTATACTTCTCTTACATGTTTGTAAGAGAGGCTGTATGCTGTAGTATACTCACTCATATTATGTATCTGCCAAACGAGCATCGCGGGTGTCGTATTTATTTATTACGTAGATACAGTTTCTACCCAAATCATAATATCATAGACGTAAAGAACTAAGTTCAAGTGCGTATGAATGACGATATGTACAAAAAAATACAAGAGAATGTTCGCTGTCAGCAAATAAGACAGGTATGTTAGGAACAGTTGCGTCGGATTCCAGGGCTCGGAGGTTCCGCATTGAAGGTTTTTGTGCTGAGTGGGCGCCGCCGGCAGCGGCGGCGGGCCACGCGACTCCGCACGCTCGCACCCACCACAATCCTCGCTATTTTAATTGCACACAGTTGATAAATAATTGAAACGTGTAGCCATTCCAGAGTTTCCTACGCAATCTGTCGCCAGCCCGTACTTTCAAGTCCGCGTTTGCGGTCGTCAAACGTGTCCCGTTAACGCGGACGGTTGTCATCGCACCAGACATTCAACCTTTAAGTGGTTGTAGTCTTCTTGCGGGAATTTAATTTGTGTCTTTTATTACTTGGCACCGAAACTGACGCGTTTACGAAGCTGACAAAACTGGTTATTCCTCTTGTCCGCCGATAGTGTGCCGGAGATGTCATGTAGTTGTAGGAACAATTAGCACGTGTCACCATTTACGTTTCAAAGTCAATCGTACGGGTCTAAAATAAATAGCCGTGTAATAATTTCTTATACACATTATCCGTACAATGTAACAAATCATACAAAACAGACAGAATTAGGACTTTTTCTTGAAACTGAAAATGAAATATCAACGTGTCAGCACAAGAGTACCTACACTGACAGAAATCGAGCCAATCAAGTATGGGATTTTGCTTGATTGAAAACAATATGAATGAAACAATCAACAACTTATTTAAAATGAACAAGCACTGTTTGTTGTTTCAACAAAGCTGAAATGATCAAAAAATCAATCAAGTTAAATGATTAGTCCTACAATTACAGATGAATGTTTTTATCATGTAACATATTAAATTCAATCAAGTAAATCTTGTTTGTTGGTATAACGCAAGAATATTTATAACAATTACCCTTTTATTTAATTCAATCAAGTTGCTTTGTTGATACAAACATTGTCTTGTTTGATTGTATACTGCTAGTTGCTTGATGTAAACATACCCGGAGCGTCGCGAAAAGTTGCATGTAGAAACTTGTCATTTCATTTGAATCGGTCGGCGAGTGCGCCACGTTTTTTACGTACATATTTTTTCTAAATAAGAAGAGTAGTTTTCAGATTAAAGTACCTATTCAAATAGTGAATATCTGCGGATATTTCAATAGTAGTGAGGTGCAAGTGATGATGGATGAAGTTTCCGACCTGCTGCAGGCTTGGGGCCTGTCGCATTTGCGTGAAAATTTTATCAGTAAGTACCTTCCTGACAGATTCATTACTAGCTATTTTATCATTTACTTTAGGTGTGAGACCTAACCTACCTACCCACAAACCTCATCTACCTAAGTAGCAAAGACAGGTGCCATCACATTGTTGACGGTATAGGAGCGGTTGCGGGAAAAGTTGTTAGGTTTCTACCCACTATGCCGCCGCGGTTGGCAAGCGCGGCACCGTCGGCTTACTTTAAAAAAACGGGCGCGCAACCCACGCGGCAATACCGCCGGCCACGCGTGGGCCTCCGCCCCGCCAGCCACGCCGCCCCGCCAGCCACGCCGCCGGCGGCATACCTACTTAACCCTTAAATTCACTTATCCATTATTTTATTTTTTTATTTTTCTATGCGTTTCATAGTGCCCCAAAGCGTATACTCCAACTCCTACACCCCGCCCTGAATTTGACTCTCTGACCCCCAGACGCCCCCCAGACACTCACAGACTCTTCCCCAGACACCCACCAGAACGCCCCAGAGAACCCCCAAGTGAACCTGACAACTATGTAATGGACCAAAGACTGACAAATTTAGGCATAGCTCAGCCATGAGTATGTCCAAGTCTAAAAAATAATAGTTCGATTTTGTTTTTTACAGAGCCTACTGCAGTTACTCAAGGAAGATTTCGAAGCAACAGGTCTCCTGAAATTTGACGGAAAAGCATTAGACAATGAACAAATTAAGGTATAAAACAAATTAATTAAATGAAGGTATAAATTAGCATAAGTACGTAAAGATGTTAATCTCTAAATAATGACTTAAAATAAAACGTTTTATAAACATTTCTGGCATTTCATTTTATATAAAAAATATTATTTTACAGGGTCTAAATTTAATTTAATAATATACATGTTTCTTTAACAAGTGATCTACTTACACAGGATGTTATAAAAGTACTGCGTTCCTTTTAAAGGGTGAGCGCAGTACGTACCATAACATCCTGTAAAGCAGCACCATCACTTGTTTAAAGAAACGTATATATTAAATTTAGACCCTGTATAGTACAAAAAGTAAACACCTTTCTTGATTAACCCAATAAAAACACTTTATAGCTTTAAACAAGTTATCTGAATGACTTAACAATTATTAACTGTTATACCCAATCAATTGTGGTGATTAAACTAAAGAAAAGCTTATTAGACTTTACTACTTATTTTAATTCAAATAATAAAGACAGCTTGATTAAGTGAAATAAATTATATAACAGAAGTTAACAACTAAATTATTGATTCTAATGTCGAACATAATTAAATGTATCAAGTTTTCATGTTCACATTAATGAAGTCCTTTGATAGCAGCAATTACCTGACATAATAGAAACTACTAAAATACTTAATAAACTTAATAAAGTTCATTGTTACTTCAATCAGCAGAAATCATTGGTATAATAACCAAACTTGTTTGTTATAATTATTTGATCATATTGGATTAAACAAGTACTTGTTTGATCTTATAAAGTCAACTTGATTGTTGCTCAATCAAGTGGACTTTATTGCCATAATCATATTACTTTATACGCTCGTATGTTAACAAGTTACTTGTTAGATGCTATCATCTTGTTGATCAATATAATCAACGATTTCTTTCAGTGTAAGACCGTACAGAAACAAAACTTTATACAACTGCTACACCGAGATACATTATAATGCCAGCCGACCGGCGCGCGTCCGTCTTCAGCTGTCAAATGTTACGAAGTTCACACCTGTAAATTAGATTTACAGGAAGTTTTTGAAACCCCCTCCCGAAACACGGCACTAATGAAATTACCCGCCAGTTATTGTCTAGGTGCGAGCTTGCCGCGCGTGTGAGTTAGCATTGTTATTCTAAACTTGGAGCGTGATAAATTGATTTGGTGACAGTGGTCGCTGTGTAGGCATACAAACGCTCTTTAAACAAAACTCGAGAGACAATTACGAACGTCATCTACTATTTCACACCTCGACTTCACATAACTTATTTGTCAGAATGTAAAGTTTGTGACTACTAAAATATTCCCTGTCTAGAGGAGACCAATCATCGTTCGAAATACAAAAGAGCAGTAGGAATATACCCACTCATTTAAAGAATGCATCGCTTAAGAATTCGGTCGCATTTTTAACCTTCTATACGTCGATTGTGTGCGTCCTTGTCCCAGTAAATAGCTGCCTATGTAAATCATTACCAAGTCAAAACATACGTGAGTACAACTCTAGCCCATAAGTGATTTGCATAAAATTCGCGTTGATGGCCGACTTTTATAGTGGAGGCGAGCGATAGAATATTGAATGTCTATAGTTGATACTTGATACCTATTGCTCTTGTAGATGTAGATAGGTGTATTCTCCATCTGTTAGAAATTACTAAGGCAATTAATCATGATGATAGGTTATACTTATATAGGGTATCCAATCCACTGTCCTAAGCTCTGATTATTGTCACTCTAGAATCACAGACCTTAGAAGGACAGGAGAAGTGGTGACTTCTTACCTTACAGATGCAGCGGAAGCAGCTGCTCCAGTCGTGGTCGAGGCGCGCGTCCTGCAGACTCACAGGCTCGCCCTCGTTGGAGCACGGCGCGCGCTCGCCTTCTGCAGAAGAAAGAAGAAGAAGATGTTGAAACTTGAAATTAGTCTTGCTTTTTAAAAAGGAAAATAGAAAAAATATAAAGTTAAAAATTACGGCAAAAGAAGATTTACATACTTATGTCATAAGTAACTGACAATTATGCTCCTGCAACTTAAACAAGATTAACTTACTGAATTGAATCATAATTCCACACTCGACAAAAATAGTGCGCTCACGCACAGCAAGATAAATCCGCGGTTAGTCAATCAGTTAAACGGAAGACTATAAATAGATAGACATTCTAGAACTTGTGGTTGAATCATAAAAGTATTGTAAAAGTCTAACCATATTTGTAATGTGATTCGAATAATGTAACTTGGATACAGTCATATTTGGTTGGAGAGCCCTGTCATTATTTTTTTTATTTAAAGAAGTTATGGAAAAATGTTTTCGCTAAGTAGTACCTATAAATCGCCGAAAATAGCTTCTGTTTCCCTACCATCCCCTAACATAAATTTGGCACGCTTTACTAATTCGTGTTATTGACCTAAGATTTACTTAAGTAATGGAGAGAACACAAATTGATGAATCATGCCATAAATACTGGCATATTCTCATGTGCGGCGCGTGCCGGCTGCAATACTCGTATGTTACCCGAACTTCTCACATCAATAACAATGTTTTCTGTCTTAATAGCATTCTTGTCCTAAGTTTAGTGAATAAATCCATCCGCCGACTCATAAAGCTTTGTGCTTCAATTACGTTAGAGGACATTCGGGGTGACTTGGCAAAAATCTTTTCCATTTACGAATGCCAAAAACCATAAGACCGTCTAGTTTTCTAGGCCTTTGGGTCACTGCCAACTTATAATTTTTCTCTTAAAAAAGTAGCAGTAAAAATTAAGATAATAAGCCGGCAATTTATCAGTAGTTAAGTTATCATGCTAATAACAATAGATTAATAAGATAAAAGTAAATTGAACGAGGTATGAACAATAGATAATCCATTATTATGTCAGTTCGAGGGAATACCAGTGGCTTAGAAATATAGTTTTATCTGATTTATTGTGTCTTTATCATGGAAATCCCCACTTTACAAAATTCTGTCAATAGTTTATCGTCATTCAACTACAAATAATATCTTGAATCACAGGTGTTTCTAAACAGCTAAGCGATCGTACGCAACCTCGTCGCATCCGCTCAACATTCACAATACGACAGGTAAACACAAAGCTAAAACTATTAGAATATTATTACTGTCGCCGTACAATTTAGTACGGCGTGGCGTGATAGACATGCGGCTTAACAAGTGAATAGATAAACGCATTGCGGTGCGTTCGTGCTGTATATAGGACAGTGGGTTCCCACGCATATTGCACACTGCGCCGACAGACCGCAGCCTCCTCCGCTCCGCAGACCTGCCCAACGGCCAGCGGTCCACATCCACAGGCTCAATGTAAACCTATGTAAATATAGTAAGATGTTTAGTTTATTCGCAATAGTAATGTTAAGTTGCGTCAATTTGTAAATGTTCGGGATGCTGTTATGTTTACACTTTAACGCCTTGAGCTGGTACGTTCCCGGTACCAAACAAGTTTACCTAGATTAAAGGTAAACAAAATTAAGTGTAACTCGCTACGATAGTATGTAAGAATCAGTTAAAAAATATGTATTGTCTGCGCTTTTTGTCATTGAATCATCGAATCTTGGTAGAGTCACATCGTCATAAAAAGTGTTAGATAAACATAAACCATACCTAGAAACTAAAAAGAAACTCTAGTCACTAATCACTGTCAAAATAAATCAACATAACAAAACAACGCGGGGCATACAGTGTTAGAAACAGGTAAGTAAATAAATCAACAGGTTTGGTTGTCACGTGGAGATGACACCGTGTCCAGCGCCAGCTGATCAGTCACCTTGGTTTGGAGTCACAGATCCGCATTCTTCTTTGGTTCGTACACATTTCGGGCGCCACTGTCGAAGGCACTATCAGGCCACTGTTTGTATACACAGGCTGTTAAAATATTCAGTTTTATTACCAAATACATACCTGTAACATTTGTGCTTTAAGTATCGATTCATTTTCTAGGACAGTCAACATTTTATTATATCACATAAATTGTTAAAACTTTAAAATATCACTCAAGTTCAACCTAAACTAGCGAGTAAATAAACAAATAAGTCAATAAAAACAGTAATAAAATCAGAAAATCCCATGAAGACGACACCTCGACTATGAGATCGATCATCTTAAATGAGCACTCTAGATCCGCATTCTCGTACAGATTTCGGACACCTCAGAAGCCTGTTATAGTAATTCTTGTTCAACCAGTCAATAATAGTCATTTTGTTTTATGCCCTTCTCGATGCTTTCAATTAAAATTGACATTGATACTTTTACCATTGAACAAATTGACATTTACAACTCTCAGCAGTGTGAAATACATTTAGAGCTACTCCAAGTTTTATGGACAAAATTTAATAAGCGCGTTGTGTTCTATTTCATCTCGTCATTGCGAATAATTGTGGTGATGTAATGAGCGAAATTGTGACCTATATTTACGCACTAGATACTTTTAAACTGGAAATTTTTCAACTAATAGATGATATAAAAGTACCTATATTCTGCGATATTAACTATCACCCTGTAAGTAATGCTAAATCTTTCCTGAGCAAATATTTTGCTAATTAATGTGTGCTCGTCGGCGCATTCTTTTACCAAAATATTCCTTTCAATGTTTTGTCTCCGCCTCTATATTAACAATCGTATTTATTTGAGCGCTAGATTTAATTAGGTACATTTTATTTTCATAAAACTGACTCTGCCTAATTTGTAGAGAATAGATAATTTTTATGGTTGGTTAGGTATATTTATGCTGAAATATGATTATTAATTGAATTTTATCATCTTAGCAACAAGATTCTCAAGGCAAACGAATTTATAAATATAATACAAGGAATTTTAAATAAACAAATTAGAGAATTTATATTGTTAGATTTGGATGGATTGTTTTATGAAATTTCACCACCAAAACAGCTATTTCCATTTAAAATTTGGACAATCACATCAATCACACACAATTCAATAATATATCTTCAACGTTTAATTAAATAGCATAAATTTTCTAGTATCCAACATTTGGCACGTATAAGTCAAAAACGTGCATGTTATTTTATTGTGTTTTCTAATCAATCGCGGTGAACCCTGAAAAAATTAAGTAGTTTTTAATTAGCCTAGCTCCTGTTAAGCTGCTGCTAGCTGCTGCTCCTGGAAGCAGGAATTAGCTGAGTTGTGGTGTGTTCGTCAAATCCAGAGGTTGACATAAGCTTGCATTCTAAATATTTTCTAAAAATATATTACTCATCTGAAGGCTAAAAAAGCGTATCAAAACAACATACCATTCTAGAGGGGCATAAGGTAGGTAGGTAGTTACTAATAAAAGCTTTTATCAATGGTTTTTCCAAAAAGTGACCCAGTTGACAGCGCGTTCGCACGAACCCGGATTCTTTTAACATACCTAATTGCAATTTTACGCAATCTTATTTGCATTCTAACAGAATAATTGTTTTATCAAGTTAATGCTTCAATATACCGGGAAATGATTATATGGTGGGTTCTAATTACTTTACCAGGCGGATTTGCATAAAATTTTACCATGTTTGATTTTTGTTTTAATTTATTTATTATATTTTTTTTTTGTTGTACGACGCAGCGGAATTTTCGAGTTCTGTCCAATGTGCATAATAAGCTTTTGCGTCGCGTCCCGGTGTGAATTGGCCCTTAGAATCGATAAAATACCGTGTTACATAAACTTTTCTACAGTAATTAATGAGTGTGACAAAGACTTCAGTCTATTTATCCTCACTGCACGAAATGCTTTCAAAGAAAAGAAAGAAACGTGCAGCAGAAAATTACCAAGGAGAATTTTCACAAGCAAAATACGTCGAAGTCTAGATAGCGGCTTTTTACTATTAAAGCTTCCACACATTATGCCGCTGGCCCGCGCGGCCCGTCGGCAATCCCGCGCGCCATACATTCATATGACCTTGAATGATGTTCTGCGGCAACGTGCGGCATTTGCGGCATAGTGTGTAGGAGCCCTTAAAGGCCCGCGTGAAATACCCATATGTTATAACGCGTGCGTTTATTGGTAATTTCCTTAATGATCACTAGATGAGGATAATTTTTAGAAAGTTGCTCCTAGGGAGTGAATGAGACTGATTCTAGGTACCGGATCAGCTAACTTAACTCTAATGTCTCGTGATTGCTTCCTTATATGCCTACTTTTATGACATTGCAAGTTTGTTTTAAACGAAGCTTTTTAAATAAGTACCTTCTTAATTATTTTTTTACGTTAGACTGTATTATTTAAATAATACCAAATTAAAGTTAAATAATACAAAATAATTAACACAATTTTTAGAAATGCTTTAATATTTTGGATGTACAGTGCGGTTCAATGAGGTTCCACTGTACCGAAAGTGTAAAACGGATATTTGGAACCTAAGGTAGGTACCTAACCTACCTACTCGTATAGGATATTCGCATTGTTTATTCAGAATTGTTGCATGTGTGTAATGCATTCTCCGAGCTAGTCCAGCACTTGTTCAAGTCACTGGCTTCTCCACTCGCCCGGCTAGTGATCTATGTGAGAACTGGCTCCGTCTTTCGCAACTGAAGAATTGTCACCGAGCAGTAAAGGTGGAGTTTCATTAATGCGACGCAAGTACAAAAGTACAAAAAGCGGCACGGTACATTGGGATCCTGGTAGATATTTGAATAATCTATTATAAAAACGAGATTTAATTAACATAATTGTTCGTTTGTAACAAATAAATTTTTCTTGCATGTGTGTGTATACGAGCTAGCAACCCACCTCGGAATCCCACAGTTCAAGGGCTATCTGATTAATTTAGAGTTATCAGTTATTCCTTGGTTTAGTATTCCTTGTACTTTTGTACAATTCAAAATTGTCAAAATGTTACCACCTCGTTATTTTTTTTTTATAATCTTGAGCTTTGCAACTCTTTCCGTACAGCTACTCATACATAACATCTAAATCAGGCCACAATATAGGTAGCTTATATCGTTCGAGCTCGAGCCCGTTGCCCTGTGGGGTGTTTCGGAAGAGTACCTTAACAGTATCAAGTCAGTTCTCGGCTTGTGTAATGTAACCGGTACCGAGCTCATTGTAGGCCTTGTGAAACTTACGGATCCGCAATGAAAGTGATATATTCACGCACTCCACAACAGTTTGAGAGCGAGCTTGCGAATATTCCAATCCTACGACCTCTTAATTTTAAATTATTTCCGAGAAAATTTACCGGGAAATAAATAGTGTGAGTGCTGATAAACAGCCTTTTCTATAATGAAGACCATCAATGTCGTCAGATGTGGTGAAAACGTATATTTGGTACTTAGTCAAAAATATACATCTTTGACCAACGTATAAAACCCGTTCGTTCGTAAAATCGTGTCTTTATTTAAGAATATCATGTATAAAATCGAAGTAACAAAAGATTAGATACCTAAAATAATCTTGTTGTAAGTAGCTGATTAACCTATGACCTATAATCAATATCTTGCGAACTGAACTGAACCTTTATTTTAAGTGCGTAGCGATTAAACGCGCGTTGATGTCTTTTGTACTAAAATCTATTCGAAACAATATTAATGTCATTTTTATTTTTATTGCATTATTTTTATATTGTAATTTTTATAGCAGATCTACGAAAGTAAGATTTGACTAGCATATTGATGGTATAGATATTTCAGTGTATTTTCACGTCATATTTTTTTTACAAAATTATATTCGTTGCTATAAATTATCATGATAATTGTATGATTAGATTACTTTATTGTTTTATTGTGTTTACTAACGATACACTGGCTCATTGCATGACCCTGATTACGCCATAAATTATTTGTTTAGAAGTATTTATTGGTATTGCATTCTTAAAAAGATAAAACAATATTTTCAGCTGTTTGTGCCTAACGCTAGCCATGCGCTGCCATTGCTCATAATAACAATTCTACTATTGTTAGATAGATAGATAGATAAAAAATTTATTTGTTCACAAAAGACACACACATACATTTAATTAATTATTCATTTAATTTGTTACGTTATTGGGACCGGAGGTCACGAGAATGGAGCGAGTGGTAGGCTAGCAAGCAGGGTGGTAGCGAGCGCCAGGAAGCGAATGTTCGCAGCTACTCGCGGCGCGGTACACTCTACGGGGGATACCTACTGAGGGCAGTGGAGGCGAGCGCGGCGTGGTAGGTGAGCATGCAGGCGGTGGCGAGCGCGAGCAGGCGGGCGGCGGCGCACGCCCCGCGCATGTTCGCGGCTACTCGCGGCGCCGACGCCCGCTGCTCCGCGCGCTCACCATCACACCCGCGCGCCGCGCCGCTCCTGCGCAACACCTGCAACAATACAAACATAAGTTTAGTAATTTGTTAGAGCACATACAAAATACAATAATCCTAATAATTTCCTTACGTCTGAATCATTCTAGTAATTCTTGTGCTCTTAAAATCAAT
>JARACY010001929.1:0-49626 GCA_029255725.1 Scrobipalpa atriplicella
CAGACATACAATAGTTGAAGTTGATATATGAATAGGATGCAAATGAAGCCAATATCTGCCCTTTAGATATAATTCATCGTGTTCATGAGATAGCCAGCGGAAATGGACCGGCGATTAAGCACCGGTAAAAATAAGTCAGCGGTTAACCGTATCCTCTGCGCAGGCGCATGATTATGGCAATGACACTTGGCTTTCAAATAGAGCTAATTGGTTTTTATATTATCCGCGGAAGTTTTTTTTTTTTTAAGGCAAATATAAAAAATGTATGCTGGCGACAGGTCCAGTGAGAGTCCGATATAAATAACCTCTCTGGTCATGCAAAGTCAGGTAAAACTAGTCTCACCACAGGTTGTTAAGGGCAGAGACACATCGGGTGTACATCATTATGCGTGTAAAGTGTCCTGCCTGATATGACTATGATTATTGGGTGTACGGTTAACATGGTACCAGACCAGGTAACCAGCCGGTTCGGAAAGGACTAGACTGGGAGAAAATAGCTCAGGGTTATTTCTGAGTTGATGATATCTACTAGCTTGAATGAAATGCTATTTTGGTGTTGCTTTATCTAGCTATTTCTTTTCTCGGGCATATATTAGAAGTCAGTAAAGGGAAAAGACCTAAGAGGTTATAGAAAGCGTATTTATCATTGCATTTATGAAAATGGCTCTACCTACCCCGTAAGGGATACAGGCATAACTGCAGATCAAGTATCAGAATTGTGCGCCTGCGCATAGGCCCATCAACACGGATGCTATAGCTATGATATACGAACATTAATGGCAGATAAAATCTTGATTTGTAAACATCCTGCGTTTAATAGTCGCAAGCGCAGGTTGACATTTGGATAAATTCAAATGATAGTGAGGTGTCGAACATAAGGAATACCACAGACATGATGTGGAATAAAATTACGGAAGATATGGAATAAATTACTTCACAGCAGCATTCCCAGTCTAAGCATCATGCTCAAGAATTGCAAGCATGGCAAATACCCTCAATTTCGGAGGATGCCTTCGTTCAGACGTAGGTACGTCTTTCCACGTTGAGGCACTGTCTACCCCGTAAGCAATATCGGTATGCTTGATATGATTGGGGTTAAGTAGGTTCCTATGTTAGTTTAGAAAGTTATACTATTGATCCAAAATTAACATTGTAGTTTTACATAAGCTTAGTTACAATTTCTGTGTCAATATTGTACATTCAAATCTCCTGTCATGGCTGTGCGCCTAACTAATCCGCCATTTCTATACACCGACCGTTATTTCATGCAAGTAGAGTAGATTTATTTGCCCACAACTGTCTCTGCGGTCTAGAGGTCTGAGATTGGGCTCGGCTGTCGATACAGAGGATGTGATTGGACAGTTTAGTCAGTACAATACAGGGTGATCCACAAGTGTGACATGCTTTGTAGGTAATCTGTTGGTCCCGATTTCTGCCATTCACACTGGTCGCTACAGATTATATTATTTGCCGGATTTAAACCTCGGACATCAAATACCAGGCCGTCGGTCCCTAAAGCCCACAAGAAAAAAGAAAAGACACAATTTTGTCTATCTATCTAAACGTAATAGATCTATTTACCTACAAAAACTGCAATTTATAGTTATACATACATACATACATAAAATCACGCCTTTATCCCTAATGGGGTAGGTAGAGCGAAAACTACCGAAAGGTCATTCCGCCACGTCTGACAAGATTTGAGGGTTATTTCAGATGGTCATTATGTATTGCTATAGTGGCGGGTTGTCAGCCCATCGCCTAAATTGCAATACATTAAAACCCTCGAATCCCTAAGCTGGTTTTTACAGCATGCCCGGGAGGAGATGCAGCTGACACATTCTATGTTTTTCTATCACTCCCAGTCTAGCATGGAAGAGTTTACAGTTATATCCGTTTTGAAACTGAATCCGGCTTATCCGCTATAACAAACTACCAATTAGTGTTGTAGTTGTAAGCATGCTGACTACGCTAGATATGATTCGAGTGTACTCAGCAAACTGTGCCGACCAGTGTAAGTTGACACTTGTGTGAATGAATGTGCTGTGTTCAAGCAAGCATAGTGTAGGACGTCCTGAAACTAGGTGGGGCGATGATGTTTGTATGAAAGCGGGCAGAAATTTTGTAGGTTGTAGCATAGAGTCAAGATTGAACCCACAATCATTTCAAAGCTTGTCTTTGTACCAATAGGTGCCGATAAGTTTCTCACTAAACTGGTCACTACTTGACCACTATGTTATTGCACTCAGCACTGCAGTTCAATGCACTGCCCACGCGCACGCGCAGCCTGAACGACGTTATTTTTATTAATTACTCCTCATTGGTTAATTGAATCGGCGCCTGCACTGATTGGTTCCGCGATGCATGTGCACTTAGTGGCAATTATTGCACTTGAGCTCGGTGAAGTGCACTTTTTTTAATATACAGTGCGTGATTGAGATGTTGTGGTTTTTAGATGAGAGTGATACGATCGGGATGTTAAATTTAGGTTTTTAATTTGAAACGAAGTAGAAGTAACTGTATCATCGCACGCTTTGTATTTGGTTTCTTCCTTGAGATATCTTGGTTTCATATATGAACATTGGCCCAATTTCATCAAGATCGGTTGAGTGGCTAATATAGGTATAAGGAAATCTCGCAGAAAATACCTACCTTGTTCCCACGCGAAAAGTAATTTAGCCAAAAAACTAGTCTATTCAAAACAATCATCATTACAATGACGACTTCATTCAGTTAAGCCTTAAATGTTAAATATAAATAAGTTCCCTTAACTTTTGCACTTGACTTACAAAGTACAAAGGTTCTACAAGAGTAATGCGGAAAATTTATGTAAATTGTGTTCATGTGTTGTTTATAATTGCAATTCGTAGACCACCTGTGCGACAACTCAGGTGGTCTCAGGTGCAGTGTTATTCTGACCACAGGTGATTCCGTGTACCCGAAGGCACGTTATACCATCAGTAGCGGTCACTGTCTTTAATTGCGGTCAGATCAGAGGGCTAATAAGGTTGTTTAAAAATTTTGACACTTTATCATCATCGGGTCATTATCATACTTACATCGATTCGATAGGCCCGGATGGTGTAGTGCACAGAAGAGTAAATGGAGCTAGGGAGCGGCAGCGACTTTCTCTAATCAGTGGTGTAGTGGATAGGGCCGCGGCCTTCTGTGCAGGAGGTTGTGGTTCGAATCCCACCACGTACCAATGTGTTTTTCGGTTTTCGAATTTCATATGTGCGTTTATTTGGCGCTTTTACGGCGAAAGAAAACATCGTGAGGAAACCTGCACACGAAAACTGCAAAGTCAGATGGCAGTCGCTCTGTGTAAACACCAGTACCCTCATTCAATCCCCTAGATTAGGTAGCCGACCCTGTGAAATATGGGAAAAAGGCTAGGAAGATGATAATTCGATATAAGAAAAAAAATATTGCGATTCCAGTGTGTCAACTCAGGTGGTCTCAGGTGCAGTGTGCTGTGCATATTAAAAATCTGCACGTGATTATTCTGACCACCTTTGGAACATATCTGCCGATTCATAAAAAAACTGTTGTAGAGTTGCTTGTGTACAAATATGTGGTTGATTGAATAAACGACTGTTAACTGACAAATCATGCTGAACTGGGAGTGATAGAAAAACATAGAATGTGCCAGCTGCATTTCCTTCCGGGCATGCTGTAAAAACCAGCTAAGGGATTCGAGGGTTTCAGTATTGTAATTTAGGCGATGGGCTGACAACCTGTCTCTAAGTATAGCAATATACAGATCAATCTGGAATAACCCTCAAAACTTGTCAGACGTGGCGAAACGACCTTCGTAACGTAAGGTCGTTTACGCTCTGCCTACCCCATTAGGGATAAAGGCGTGATTATATGTATGTATGTATGTAACTGACAAGGTATAAATGAGGATTTTGTTAGTTTGTTTACGCGTTGCTGAGGTTGAGTTGAGACTATTCATGCAAAATTATCCCCAGGAAGGACTATTCCAAATGGCAAAGAGCCAAAAAATCATATATTTCTCATTTCGGCCTGATTCCTACAAGCATAGCAAATGTTTGAAAGTCTTACTATTGAATTAAAAAAAAAAAAAACATAAAATTAGACTTCTCTCACAAAACCTTTTAGTTTAGATACTGAAACATTGTCTTCATAACATTACATGCGTATGCGCTAGCTTATATTTTGAAACTCTTAAATTGCGCTTTATTTTTCCGCACCGCGTATCATCAATGACTACCTATAAATCGCCACCCCCGAAGGGCAACATCAAACATGCGGAACTCCACATCAAAAGCGAGTGAAATAAGAGCCACGGTCGGCCTCTGACCTAAAGGCACGCAAGTTGCCTTACATGGACACAGAAACGCAAGTTCTTTGGACAAACTGGCAAAGATTAAACTTATTATAACGTACAGACGGTCAAAAGATTCACGGTCGACCCCGGACCTACAGGCAAGCTGCTTTATATGGCTAGGGAGACGCAATTTCTTAAACTTGCAAAGATTAAACTTATTGTAACATACAGACCTACAGGTACGCAAACTGATTTTCACGGATACAGAGACGCAAGTTTATTTATTGTCTAACGGTCTAAAGATAGTAATTACAATTTAATTATTAGTAAAATTTTTTTTTCGCATAAAGATCATCTGAATGTTCAGGAGAAGTTCAATCCAACGCCATACCATATGCCATGATAAACATGGTTTAGGTACTTCGAATAAATATCTAGTTTAGAATATAAAAATACTAAGCCACCAAGCCGCTTTCTACTATGACGCCGCCGTATAATAATGACAAAACATAACCCTCTCTCAGAGGCAATCAAGTCGTAGACAAAGAGCTTCAACTGTATCTCTTCTGTCAAATAAATTTTTTACATCTTTGCCACAAACAGTCATGCAGTCTGACTGTGCATTGAGTGAATTGTATTCGTTTTGCGTTCAGCCGGTGCATGTGCAATGGTGCATCTTGATACAGTGATGAAAGTGTTTATGTTCTCTTAACACACAGGTGCAGTAAAGTTTGGATTGAGTCATGAGTTGAATTCAGTTAAGGTTTTATGTGTGGTATCATTGTGGTGTGCATTTTGACGGCTAAATAAACTCTGGTTGTCTTTGACATGAATGATCACAATCGATATCTATGCAAAGATAGTGACAGGTCCAAACGTCTAAACGTACTCTTCGAAGCACGGAATCACTAATTTGCCAAGCTAAAAACAATTTTGACATAGTGAAGAGCCCACGCCCTCTCGAGTCACACATCATACACCCCAAGCCTCTAAACATAAGACCTCAAAAGAGTCTTTCTCAAAAATTAGATCAACAATAAGTCGTTTTAAGGAAATAAATTATCAGAAAATTTCCCTTTTTCTTTGCTTTTAAATTTTATTGTGTCTGCAAGTTATTTGATTTGGTGAACGCCGCGCTGTAAGTCTCTGAGCTGCAAAAAGTATGATTGGATGATTTCCTGCGCAGCTGCTTCAGAATTCTATTAACTTTTGGGTGCTATTTTATTTTCTACAATATTTTTACTGACTTCTTTACATTTTCATCGTAATAATATGTTAGTTATATTTGTTTGTCAAATATCATTTACCAATTCTTTACTTCTAATGTCATGTCATGACATTTATTTTATTAGCCGTCATCTTATTACGCCGTCAAATTAAAAGGATGTTATTTCATTTATGAAACATCTAGATAATAAGACATTAATGAAAGGACAAATTATTGTAATCTTTTACAAATTGGATTGCCACAGATTTTCTTCTAAAAAATTTCTTTGGCAAAAGTCATGTTAAAAGTCCTGTCCATTCATTTTCGTGACGAAGAAAATGTGAACATCAATAGCTTATAACAAAGTAGGGAAGTATTTCTAGAAGAGTGACTGAACAATAGTTCGCGGAACGAGGGGCGACTAAATTTAGTTCACTTGGTTCAAATTATGAGGACTCACGTCCGTCTTTGATTAGGTTTTTAGATTTAGTGACACTCAAACTATAAGTTAGAATTTGATACTTTTCTCATTTTTTATAGAAGTAGGTACTGCTGCTGTTCTGAGGTCCGTATTTATAAATCCGAATCAGAGCATGGATTTGACAAGCCGCATTTTTGTGCCAAAAAGACGTTTCTGATACAAATTTAAATTGTCGGTTTCGAAACTTGGTTATTTAAACGAGACATAATAACCTAAAAAAAAAAAACAAATTCCTTAGCACTGGAATTCTTTTTTAAATCGTATTTAAGAATCTGATATTACACGAGATAAGACTGCTTAAAAATAATTACAAGTAAGTATTTAAGTTGACATTAAGTCTCAGTACCGCATTTTTAAAAAACCTTTTCTCGCTAATTTGTGGTTTGGTCAAAAGATAAGAAGTTTAATGACACTTATTTATCAACACATGTTCACATAAAATCGCGCCTTATTCCTAAAGGACTAGGCGAAACGACAACAGCGTTATAAAAAGTGTCTATTTCGCTGCGTAACTGTGACGTCATGGATAAGTAGGTAGTTGGTTAATAGAACTGCATTGTGGCTGAAATGACAGGTTGTCGCAGTCCATCGAATCGACTTGTTTAGTATTTCTATTCATCTTTAAAGTACTATTCCAATTTGGACTGCATGCAGCAGCAGCAGACTCCCGCAGCAGTTATACACTAAAAACTGTAAGATGATCGCTGTGACAGATGCTATTGCTGAACCTAAGGAAATCTGTCACAGCGATCATTTAAAGACTAGGCTGCATGGGCTCACGCCCTTTGCCTTCCCTTACATGGAAGAATGATAGAAAAAAAAAACTGTTTTTTGTGTCTTGGTGTCTTTCTGCGGCAGTCTGTTACTGTTGCATGGAGTCCAACTTGGAATAGGTATTACCTTTATACTACAACCTAAATATGCAAAAACAGTAGAAAAACACATCTAACAAGGTGATATGACCATCAAAGCTCGCCTGTCAGTTCAATAAAAACAACATTTTACTGGCAAATTAACCTTCGATCACCTCATCTCAATACACACTCATAAATCCCTATTTAGACGCGAGACGTACCATTGACTAAAGAACTTTTAGACTATGCTTGATTGAATAAGAATTATAAAAGAAGATAGAGATAAGAGATAATTGTTTGGTTAAGAATGATGTTGGCAGACACTGGTTAAAGTAAATTTAAGAATTGTTGTCTTTTTGAAAATAGTTCTTACTTTCACTAGCTACCTTTAAAGTCCTAAATGTTTTGCTATATTTTGCTTAATAATGAAATTTTTACAATAATCAATGATGGCCCATTTTTTAAGCTTGTTCCTGGAATTGTAAAAAAAAATAACTATCTCTACAGGATTTTTGATCTCTATGTTTCTCCAACCACAAGGTCAAAGCTAGGTCAAATAGAGTCCTCAATATGGTATTCGCATAGGATTGATATTGTCACAAACACACTACGAGTAACATTAAACACTACACACTTAATATTACTTACATAATGTGTAGTTTACACACTAATGTAGTAACTAGGTACCTACGAACTAATATTAGGTGTTGATGTTATTCAATGAATACAATTTGTAGGTATTGTATTACATCATACTATTAGGTATATTTGAGTAATTTTAAAAGTAAACAATTATTTTTATTATCCTTGATTTGATTTATTTGCTAATCATACGCATACTATAAAATGGATACCCGAGACGGTCAAGGAAGGATTTATTTTTATACAGTGGTGCAATATTATTTTTCTGGTAAAAAAAATATATTTTTTTAATAATATAGTTGCATAACTGAGTTACTAATAGAATACTAATAGAAACTGTTTATAGTTTAGAAATGCCTACCAGAAAATAGACAGAAACCAATAAATCACTTTATTTTGAGCAAGAATAAAAAAGCTACAATTACCTTATCTACTTATTTATAACTACATACATATAATCACGCCTTTATCCCTAATGGGGTAGGCAGAGCGTAAACGACCTAAACAAAGTTCGTTCCGCCACGTCTGACAAGTTTTGAGGGTTATTCCAGATTGATCTGTATATTGCTATAGTGGCAGGTTGTCAGCCCATCGCCTAAATTACAATACTGAAAACCTCAAGTCCCTTAGCTTGTTTTTACAGCATGCCCGGGAGGAAATGCAGCTGGCACATTCTATGTTTTTCTATCACTCCCAGTCCAGCATGGAAGCTATTTATAACTAAGTACTAGGTATATATGGTACAAAACGACCAGACACTTACAAAATGGCGACCGTTGCTAACCCTTGATAAAAACTCCATTACGAGACCTCACATAACTTATCCCTATTCCCTTTGGAGCTGGAGCTACAAACATATTCAAGACGACATTTAATTTTACTTTTCAATGCTGGCTATGTTATAGAACAAAGAGAGAATGGAGTTAGAAAAGCAGCAATGAATGCAAAAGAAGAAAGTAATGTTGCTAAGGGTGTTGTCCTGTCCAAGAATGAAGATAAAAATGTTTTCAACGCTATAACTCTTTGTTTTGTGGCTTTTGAAAGACTTTTAGTAGTGAGATATTATGATGTTAAGGCAAAGGATAAAATAAGCACTTGTATTTCTAATATTTAAGATAGCGCTGTCACTTTCTTGACTTTGACCTAAGAATAGAATAGCAAAATAAACACGTGACTTTGACATCCCTTTTTGACGTAAGAAGCTTTAAATAAGAACTGAGCACAGAGCATGCTTTCCTCGTAATTTAAGCAGTCTTACGTCAGATTAGGAATGTCAATCTCATGTGTTTATTTGCTATCCTGTTCTTATGTCAAAGTAAATAAAGTGATAACGCTATCTTAAAATTAGTTGAGTAAGAATGAGGCGGCCAGAATTGAGAGCATTGTACAGAAAAATATCTAGACGAATAATAAAGGATAACAATGGAAGTGAATATAATAGGTACCTACGTAGGTATGCGGATCGTATGCGATGCTAACTACGCGTACCTAATTGTTTGGAACTCAATAAAATATAATCAATTTACGAAGCCGAATCATTAGCTAACAAAATGATTTATGATTATGACTCTTTTACATCGATTGCAAGTCAATCATCTGTCATAAATTCTTCAAACAAACCACCAGCAAAAACAAGAATCAATACTGCAAATACTTCAAAGAAACAATATGGAAGCAAGAATTTAATTTTCTCCGGCCAACATGCAACAGTTATTTCTGTCATGCAACTACATAGCCGCACGGGACACATACGCAGTAAGTATAAAAATATAAAAATTCTCTCCTAAAATAAACTGGAACGTTTCCGGACAACGCACGGAAAAATGTCTTTTACTTTTACCCAAAAAACGCAGAAGTGACATTCGTGTCGCTCGAGAATATTCTGCCTACGGCAAAAAGGATAATCTGACAAGTTCAGCTAAAGGGTTACAAGTAGGTTGGCGAATAAGGATGCTCTACGAAAAAGCTGAAAGTCGCTTAGTACTTTTTTCATTTTCTAGTTAGCTTTGTAGCAACGTTTGGTTTTTATGAGGATTTGCCACATTCGCTACGAACTTTCGTAGAGTTGATCATTTTATACGTTTTGCAGATTTTACATAGGTACTGCAAAGAAAATGGATCTCCGCCAACGGTTTCCTCCGATTTCTCCATCTATACTTTGTCGTACATTTTATGATGTTTTTCAAACTGCTTTTCAAATATTTCATTTTTTATTTGTAAGCGGCCCAATATTTTGTAGATAAGTAAGTTATTTCACGATGCGTTTGGAATTTCTGATGCACTTTATACAATCTCACTGTCAACACATTTCATTCTGACAGCATAATCTTTGTCATAAGCGTGCGCGCATGTCACGAAGACGTCACCGATAGTATCGCGGCCTATGGTGCCTCCGGTTAGGCATTTTAGCACTATCTCATACCGTCTGTACATTCTGTTTTCAATTTATAATCCCGCTGTGTCACTAAGATGTCACACGAGATGCTATCGCGACCTCCAGCAGCGTCTTCCATTGAATGTTGGCTTCAGATGTTTTAGTAGAAAACACTGGTAGGTTTAGTAATGTAAAGTAGACTTCCATGCGGACTGGAAGAGATAGAAAAACATATATAATGTGCCAGTTGCATCTCCCCCGGGCAAGTTGTATAAACCAGCTAGGGGATTTAAGTAAGGGTTTCAGTATGGTAATTTAAACAACCCTCAAAATTTGTCAGACGTGGCGTAATGACCTTTGTTTGTGTCGTTGACGCTCTGCCTGCCCCATTAGGGATACAGGCGTGATGATGGTATATAGGACAGGTGTCATCAACATGGAATAGTATTTACTTGCCAGTAATTGTACCAAAGAAATATGAGTGTTGTGTTAAGAAGACAAAAAGCCAAAAGCGAAGACGACTATTTCCTTCACTCATTTGACTTCTACTGTCCATAAGCTTTATCTTTTCTTTCGACTGAAAGATAAAATACGTCGACAATAGGTCCTAAAGAAGAGGGAATGTCTTTAAGGAAGCCATTTGTTTGAAGTCATTAAAAGTTTAGAACTTTCTTTACTGCGCTACGTGATTTGCATTCCTGGAAATCATCCGTAAAACCTCCTGTTTTAGAATGATTATTTTGTTTTAGAGTTATTTCCTTTTATATAATTCAGATGATTTTGTGGATGAAGAATGTTTTCCCGAAAAAGTTAAATATTGATATGAACTTCACTTAGTCTTGATCAATTCAAAAATTTGCTGTCATAAAAGTAATTCTGCAATGATTTTTGAGTGAACACAATACGCACACAGCTGATGCTAAACCTTTAGTGCTTAAATATTTAAACATTATAAACTTTGCGCCCTATAAAGAACCACTCTCTTTCTTAAGTCTACCGCTAGCCAGATGTGATCCGGCTAAAAACCGACGAGTGTACCTACTTGGAGATGGTGCTCGCAGCACCATCTAACCAGAGTTCTTCGGCATCAAGCAGCTCGTTTTGTGCTTGCTAGCTTCTGGGTGAGCTGCCTCAATCGTCGACTCTGCTGTGGTCACCCGGGTCACCACAAACACCGAATATAAAAAAAAACTTTGACTTTCATTAAATTCCCTCCGGGCATTTTAAAGCTTTTATTTTTTAAACTTTCAATCTGCCCGAAATCGTGCGCTCATTCCATGTTCCAAGTTCTGGAAAATCGCTCGATCGCACACGACTGACGTTCACGTTTCGATAAAATTACGAGTTCTCTCGATAAAAAGTCGAGCTCCTTACAACCCACTTTGAAAGAAAAGAGATGATTTCGTAGATTCGGAGGAGTTCGTGCCATTTGTAGGATTGCTTGCTTTCGATTTATTGGAAGGCGTTAAAGATTTGGCTTGCTCATTGAATTGAAAACACTCTTGGGTCTTGAAGGCGTCTTTTTTTCTGTCTCGTCTAGTACATTGTGTTGATCTGTATGTAAAATCTACGTATTCATGAAATCCTAGTGAAGACTCTGAGACTGGTTGCTTTTGGGATGAAAATTTTATAGAAAATTTCTTTCAAGCTAACTTTATTGCAGTCATTTTAGACAATATCCGTAATTACCTCCATTTGCAGTTATACATACATACATACATACATATAATCACGCCTGTATCCCCAATGGGGTAGGCAGAGCGTAAACAACCCAAACAAAGGTCGTTTCGCCACGTCTGACAAGTTTTGAGGGTTGTTTAAGATAGATCTGTATATTGCTGTAGTGACAGATTGTCAGCCCATCGCCTAAATTACAATACTGAAGCCCTCGAATCCCTTAGTTGGTTTTTACAGCATGCCCGGGAGGAGATGCAGCTGGCACATTCTATGTTTTTCTATCGCTCCCAGTCCAGCATGGAAGATTTGCAGTTATTCGTGTTACAAATACAAAGGTAACTCTAAGGTTTTGAAGATGTGTCTACATTTAAGTGCGTACGTACATTGTTAACATAACAAGCAACATTTTGACTACAATATTCTAACAAAAGGGTCAAACATCTTCATAAGCCGACACTTTCCTTTGCTTATAGTTTGACAATGGGATTTGAATTTTAAATAAGTAGTTGCTGCAAGCGAAGTAGTGTCGTGGCGCCACATTTATATGACAATATTGAAGAATGTACTTATATTTTGTGGAATTCGGCACTCATGAAACCAAAAATTTCCAATCCCGTTGTAGACTTAAACAGAAAGTAGTGAAAAAAATAACAGTACTAAGGCTCGTATTTATAGAGCGATCTCAAGATTACATACATACATACATAAAATCACGCCTTTATCCCTAATGGGGTAGGCAGAGCGAAAACGACCTAAACAAAGGTCGTTACGCCACGACTGACAAGTTTTGAGGTTTATTACAGATGATTATGATGTATATTGCTATAGTGACAGGTTGTCAGCCCATCGCCTAAAATTGCAATACACTAAAAGATTGAGATCAATATTAAGTGCTGATTTGACAGGTCGTTTTGTACTGAAATGACATTTCTGATACAAACTCAAATTCGCTGTCACTCTTGAGAGCTGATTATAAATACGACCCTAACTCTTTTACTTTTTCTTATGCAGAAATAAAGAATTTTAACTTGAACTTATGTCCTAGAAAATGCAATCTAAGATTCAACTATCTTTTTCAAATCTTACAGCAGCCACATCAACATGCTTTTTTTTTTCTTTCAAACAGGGTCTTTCATCACTCCTGTAAGTCCTGCCTCTCGGTACACAATATGCTCCTTTCATACAGAGTCTTTTATCTCACGTGTCCTGTCGTCGTCTCCCTGTACACAATACTTTAAGCATGCGCGTGCTCAAGTACCAAGTCGCGACAGGTCAAGAGTCCCCTTCTGTCTCATCCAGCCAATCCTGTAGCCTGATGTTTACCAGATATGACTAAATATTTGAAGGAAAAAGCGGCTTCTAGTAAAGTAGTTGTGTGTAATGAAACACTGCAATTATTTGAAGAGCAGTATTAAATAATCTGTAATAAATAACACTCAAAAATTGTCGTGGCGGAACAACCTTTGCTTAGGTCGTTTTTGCCCTCCCTACCCCATTAGGGATAAAGGCGTGATTTTATGTATGTATCTATTTAAAGGGATACAAGGAACAAGATAGCGAGAGCACTGAGAAATTGGAAATTAGAACATGTTACACATAAAGGGTCTAGACAGACGGACTGCAATCCAACTGCAATCCGACTGCCAAATGGCAGTTCAGATGCAGTTTGAATGCAGTTGGCTCGACTGCAATCAAACTGCACGTCGACGGGCAGTTGGCGTGCAGTTTGATTGCAGTCTGAGTGCAGTTACAACGACTGCACACCGACTGCAATAAAACTGCACGTTAACGGGCAGTTGGCGTGCAGTTTCATTGCAGTCGAGTCAACTGCATTCAAACTGCAACAGAACTGCGTCATTACCGAGTCCGCGTATTAGGCTCAATTCACACCAGGACGGCAGCGGCCGGCAGCGGCCGGCAGCGACGCGACGAGCACTTTCAGTGTGAAACAATTTTAAACTTTATCTTCATGCTTATAAGGAGCGCGCGCGCAGGGAGCGGACAGCCGCTCGCGGCCGCGCGGCAGCTCGCGTCGTCGCGGGCGGCCGCGCGGCCTTTTCGTACTTTTCAAGCGATACTAATATTTATAAGCATGAAGATAAAGTTTAAAATTATTTCACACTGAAAGTGCTCGTCGCGTCGCTGCCGGCCGCTGCCGTCCCGGTGTGAATTGAGCCTTAGAACGTAACCACACCACTAGTTCAGGTGCAGTTTGAATGCAGTTGACTCGACTGCAATGAAACTGCACACCAACTGCCCGTCAACGTGCAGTTTTATTGCAGTCGGTGTGCAGTCGTTGTAACTGCACTCAGACTGCAATCAAACTGCACGCCAACTGCCCGTCGACGTGCAGTTTGATTGCAGTCGAGCCAACTGCATTCAAACTGCATCTGAACTGCCATTTGGCAGTCGGATTGCAGTTGGATTGCAGTCCGTCTGTCTAGACCCAAAGCCACAACATCACGAAAAACATACAGAAAATATTGCAAAACCAAGTCCATTGCAAAAGTGTTGGTACCGAATTTATTTTACTGTCGTGGGACAATGATAATATGCTGTTAATAAAACTATACACACTATATATACACACATTTATAATTACTCTACACCTAGTTTAGTATAACACTGATACTAACTAATTTACTTAACTAAATTACATAATACTTAATTAGTTTAGGGATTAATTAAGTTTGTCATTAAAAGAGAAAATTAACTAAATTTTACGTGCATCATAAAAATACAATATGAAAGCATATTTTTACCACTTTTTTTACTGCGGGTAATAAAATTTAAACAACAGGTAGGTCCGGGCATCGACACGCTCATTAAAAAAAAACACTGTTATTTTAACGACGTAATGCATATATTATGCATAATGAAAACCTATGCAAATGTGCAATTGTATAAAAACTTATGTCACGTTTTTGTAAAAGGTAATTGAACTTACAACCCTTGGGCACTAATGAACATTATGAACGTCTGTTAAAATTACAAAATAATTTGCAAACAGAAAATTTTGTGCAATAATCATTCAATACCAAGAAATTAGTCCATATGTCAGCTGAAAGAAACTAAAGAAAAATAAAGTTCTTGTTATAGCGTCATAAATGCAAAAGTAACTCTGTCTGTCTGTTTGTTTGAAACTCTTTCACGCCTAAACGACAGAACGGATTTAGATGAAATTTGGCATAGTGATAGATAATAACTTAGAGGCGGACATAGGCTATTTTCTACCGCGGAAAAATATCTTATGCCTACGGGAATATTTTCTCACGGTATTTGACTTTGACACGGAATAGCAACAGGCTAACTTTTACCTTGGGATAAATACCATATTCCCGCAGGAATAATCATTATACCCGCGGGGCGGAAAGTTAAAGTTCCCTATAAATAGAACATGCAGGTAGCATTGTTTTACACTACATACATATAATCACACCTCTTTCCCGGAGGGGTAGGCAGAGACTACATCTTTCCACTTGCTACGATCCTTACATACTTCTTTCGCTTCACTACTTTGTATTAAAATATTCTCAACCAATTAAACGAATAACATTATGCAAAATAACTGCAATTTCCAATAAAAGTAAATAATTAAATAAGTTGTAAGTGAATTACGAATAAACAAGCAAGTGGTTTTACCATAATAGCAGTCTAGATCCTATTAAAATATCCAGTTTAATTTAAATAAAAGTACGCAACACCTAGATATGGGATAAGCTTTAGAATGAACTTTAAAATTGTTATTATAAACGGTATCTTTAACATAATCTTTATATTAGAAACCATTAATGTAGTTAAGAATAATTTTATGTTTACAAAGTTTCAATTAACATAAATTTAACTGGTATCAAAGAGAAAGGGTTATTCTTATATTATTGTCTGCACTATGAATTTTGGGTGCTATAGGAGCTCTCGGGAAACAGCATCATGCTTTTCTGTGGATAAGACCGATTGACCTACATAAATATTTATTTGTAGGCCCCGCATGTGGTCTCCTGACCTGAATTGTAAGCTCATACAAAAGCTATTTAAGCCACAAAGGGTGGCGTTTCCAGATACCATGGAACTCAGCAAGCTGTTTGGTGTCGGACACCAGCGAGAAGGAGGTTATCAATACTACATATCGATTTGTAGAGAGCATGACAACCAAATTGTTGCCGTCGCTTTCTGTTCTCTCAGGATAGTCAATGACAGGTGACCATTTTAGTCAAGATTTTGTGATTTTGTGCGCTTAATGTATATCAGCCTATTTGGTAGTTATAGATTCTTCGTTCCCCATTCATGTTTCAAAATTTCCTATTAATAGTATCACAATATTATCAGTGCTATAACGAAAAGCAGTCAAGTTCCATTTTATCTCAAAAACTTAGCTGCGAAGTTGCACTTAATGGTAAGTGAGGAATCAATAATTCTTATCTTAAATAGCTAGGCTATTTACAGAATAGACCACCTCCAGACCACTTAGTGTAACACTAAAATTGACCACCTACACATAGATAATCCAGTTTGCTCTATAAGTGCATGTAAAAGTAATATGTGTGTAATAATCGAACTAAAAACATTAAAATTATAGTCAATGTGGTGAAGGTATTCAACCCATTACAAATTTGAATAGTTTAAAAATAATTTGTCGATGATTTTCAAAAGTGTTATGATGCGCTTTTAAAATTAGATAAGTAGAGCCTAATAATAACAGCCTCAAAAATATGACGCTACATATTACAAAATTTTGTATATTGTCATATTTAATTTATAAAATGTTTTATCATAGTTTTCGTTTCCAACTTGTCAGATGAAAAAGGCCCTAATGAAGTTTCTAATGTCATATTTGACATTAGATACTTCATTAGTCCTTTTTCTTCTAGGCCTTCCTTAGATACTTACGTATGATAAAAAATTTCACCTCCAAAAATGGTAACGTACATGTGAATACGACCCCTCTTTTCGTCACGGACAGCTGATCATAAGTACCTTATACGACCAACAAGTGTAAAATATTATTAATTCATTGACCGTTACTTCGGTTTTATTTGAATCAATTATTTTGTTCCGCTACCCACCTGTCGTTGTTCGATTTTCGAATCGCAATCAATCAGAGAATGACAGCATACAGACTACCAATAAAAAAAACTGAATACAGTAACCAACGCAGGTTGCGAACAAAAACGCTTTATAAAGCGATTTAAACGCAGCGATGGGGCTTGCATTTTTGAAAAATTATGGTGAACAAAAAATATAGGATGCACGAGTTGGTTTCATTTTGTGGGTTCCGTACGTTTCAGAATCTGTTTGTCTTAGCATATCAGCATAGGACTGGTCATTTAATTCAAAATTTGACGTATCTTTCCTTTGTAGAAATTTCGATCAATATACAAAGGGTGTTAATAATAACAAACAAACCGCCATGCGCCACTTGAATTTGTTAATATGGATAAATTCTTGCTATTTGATAAAAAACATGTAACGCCTAGCTAGCCAATATTACAAGTTCCAATAATTATTGACGATTTAAACTGTTCATACTGATCTCCACGCCCCACTTATGTCCAGTAGATCAAGATATATCGACAAAGCACCGCAAGGTCGTCCCCGGTTTTTTATTCACACGCGGATCCCTAAAGCTCCGTTAAGAGGCTCCCTTAGGCTAAGTGACGCCTGCAACAGTCAGAAAAAGATTAATCGACAATCCGGTAGATCAGATTGAAGAAAAAGAAATGAAGATAAATTTTAGAACCTCATAAATTAGTTATGTACTTGATAGTTCCTTGTGCTAGTTACAGATAGAGAATTATAAATTTATGATGATGATGATTCATGATGGTAAACTAGATTTTGGTACTATCTTTTGGTATATTCTATCTAAACTACAATCTGATCTACCGTATTTTCGAACAATATTGCATCTTCAGTAAGTATAGATTTTTTACAGTTGGGGGCGCCACTTAGCCTAGGGGAGTCTCATAAGCTGGGGTATGCGTCTGCGCACGAGCCACGCAGCTGCCCCGCGATTGGCGGGTTTTTGTTCGGAATTCAAAATAATTCGCGTGTCAGACAGCCAGTAGTGTGTGAGGGATATTCTGATTGTCTTTGACTTTTGGGTTCTATTTTATCGGTCAAAAGAAATGTATACCTACGGTGGCAAAATTTTATAAAAACTTACTTACTTCAATCTTTATTCTGAAACTCGCAGTGATGTAATGAGTAGTAATGAAATGACTTATTAAATATCTCGTAAACTTAGTTTCCAAAACAAATACTTCAAACCTTTGATAAAATTGTTTCTTAAAATATCATCAAAGCAAAAGTACCGACTATTCTATAGGGCGCTTTTCCACTAGACGGCACGTCAACGGCAACGGCGACGGCACGGCGAGATCACGTGACAATATCAATGGGAATCGATGACATGCCGTGACGGTGCCGTGCCGTCAAGTGGAAAAGCGTGTCATATAATTTCATTGATTTTCATACATTATCTCACCTACGATATCGTCGACGGTACCGTGCCGTCGCCGTTGCTGTCCGTCTTGTTCTTTATCATTGGCATTGTATTTTTTAATTGTATTATTTGTTAAGGTTCAATGCATTTCAAATCGAAGGGTAAATTCTTCACGCTGCAGGTTAAAATTAAATAATCAGAAATTGTTTTAAATCGATTGGTTCCAGAATACAACCTCATGAGTTTTCAAGAAACCTGTCAAACACCTGCTTTTGTATGGAAAAAGTCGCTTCCTGTTTAATGGGTTTGTTTTAATTCCTTGTTTTTTGTAAATCAAATATCATAATGGAATTCTCAGCGTCAGAGCTTTTACCGTTTTAAAAATACCTGTTTACGTGGCAACGTCTTGATTTTTCTTTAAATTGAAATAATGTTTTATATCGCAGAAAAATATTACATTCATTAAATTCGTTTCTAGCATGCTAAGAACAAAGGTAACTTTCGTTCAGCTAATATTATACTATTCTTTCGTTAATTATGTTACTTAATACTCTAGTATACCTAGAGAAATTAATATGTTGCAAAACAACTTTAAACTATATTTTAATAGATTTAATCATTAAACTATTTTGTCTTCAGTCTAGCATTGGATATAGTAAAATTCCCACCAGGCACAAAACAAAAATATAGTTACAAAAAAAAAACGCAGGGAAATAAAAAGGCGGAAGTGCACTGCGGTAAAGTGCAGGTGCATCGCGTCCGTCTGTCCGTTGGTCTGTAACCCGAGGCGGCTGACATCAAAGCGGCGTTTACTCGGTTACTGCATTTTACCAGCGAGCCGTTTCGTTGTTTTGACTGACCGTGATGTGCGACAGCTGGGTGTAACTCAAGTTTTGGAAATTTGGGAAGCATTGGAAACTACAGTAGCAGAAGAGCAAGTTTCACGCAAACTTTTCATAGATAAAGCGAAATCTTTCGATGATTTTTAATGATATTTAAAAACACATCATTATGAACTATTATTGTATCAATTCATCAAGTAAGAATAAGAGATTTAGGCTCGTATTTATAAAGCGATCTCAAGATTGAGAGCAATATTAAGTATGGATTTGACAGGTCGTTTTGTATTGAAATGACATTTCTAATACGAAGGCCCGTATTTATAATCAGCTCTCAAGAGTGACAGCGAGTTTGAGTTCGTATCAGAAATGTCATTCCAGTACAAAATTACCTGTCAAATCCGCACTCAATATTGCTCTCAATCTTGAGATCGCTTTATAAATACGAGCCTTACTTGCCTAATTGGTTATCAATTGGTTTACATACACAGGTGGTGGTGGTATTTCCATCCTAAATATCTAGAAAGAGAAAACACCTAACTACCATTTTGCTCACTCGAGTGAAGATTACTCCGGCGCTCTCTAGAAAGCGTCAGGTCATACCTGGCAAATGCTATTAGGCTGAACAATGCTAAAGACCATACCTCACAGACTACCCATTGTCTTAATAACTATGACCTAAAGGTCAGTTGGAAGTACTAATGAACTATGCATAAAAGTTATAGGTATTGCCATGCCTGATTGCGTACTTGGTTGGTATTATCTGCGTACGTTAGTTGATTTATAGAATGGATATCTGTAAATTAGAAAAAAGAAACAAAATATTTCTTTGGACTGGGAGCCATAGAAAAACATAGAATGTGCCAGCTGCATCTCCTCCCGGGCATGCTGTAAAAAGCAGCTAAGGGATTCGGGGGTTTCAGTGTATTGTAATTTAGGCGATGGGCTGACAACCTGTCACTACAGCAATAGATCTGTCATGTTGAGGTCGTTGACGCTCTGCCTACCCCATTAAGGATAAAGGCGTGATTTATGTATGTATGTATTTCTTTGTCTGTTGTGAATAAAATCAAAAACTATAAATCCTCTTTTATTAATAAGAAAGATACATTTACCACTTTGACCCGAAAAATGATTAGAAAAAGGCCTCCTGATTTTGGGAAAATATCTTACTCGCTCAGAAAAACCCTAAACAGCTAAAACGTGAAATATCAAATTATCTTATCTAATCTCATCAAAAATTCTTGAATGAACGTGGCCAGTTTTATTTTCTCAATATTTTATTGCGAACAATAAAAAGAAATCGTAAAACCAGAAGCGATCATAACCAGTGATGGATCATAGGACCACTTCGATGATAGGTTACCACAAAACAACAAATATCGGATGGTGTAGTGGATAGGGCCGCGGCCTTCTGTGCAGGAGGTCGTGGTTCGAATCCCACCACATACCAATGTGTTTTTCGGTTTTCGAATTTCATATGTACGTTTATTCGGCGCTTCTACGGTAAATAAAAACATCGTGAGGAAACCTGCACACACCTACGAAGAAATTCAAAATAATCTAGGATTGGGTCACCGTGCCGGTGCCGTGCCGTCTAATGGAAAAGCACCCATTAAGTGGGGTTTCTTCTGGGTGTAATAATATCATTGTAATAAAACTATAGCTCTGCTACATAGACCTATACTTAAATATCCTGCAATTCCTTTTGGACATGACGTTCTGCTTACCTCGTAGGGAATATGGGCGCGTTTTCACTTCTGTTTCTCTCAAGGTCACTCGGCCTTTCCCTACACAGACGATTTCAATCAATACAAAATTATTCATGGCGGACCACCTTTGTGCCACCGTGGTACGCAGAGGCGTGGCTCGAATGTTTAATTACAATAACTTAATTCCCACGATAGCTGGCATACTAGCATTTGTAACTGTAGACGTTTGTAATGGTTGTAATATATGGAACATAATTTGTTTTAGTTTACATGGCGTTTGAGATAGGTAGAGTTATGTTTAAAGTTAGTCTTAAATTATCGTTTCGAACTGCAGTTTCATTCGTTGCTTAGTAAGTTCTCCCGTTGAGAATCCTTTGCTAACAAAACAGTATGTAATTTGACCCAATAACATCAAATTTTTATAATCAGCTCTCAAGAGTGACAGCGAGTTTGAGTTTGAATCTGAAATGTCATTTCAGTACAAAACGGCCTGTCAAATCCACACTTAATATTGCTCTCAAACTTGAGATCGCTTTATAAATACGACCTCTAGTGTTTAGAGACAAGAGCAAACCCATTCCGAATAAAAAAAAGTCTTTAATTTTGGTCATGTTGTAGCCGCATATCCAGAAAATAAAAATTTACATTAAAGCATTATTGGGTTGGATTATTTCCTTTATCATTATTTGGCCGGCCTGACAACTTGCCTACATAATCATCATAAAATAAGTGATCAATTTAGCAAACTTTTATATAAATGTGACAATGACTCACAGAAAGCCTTTTTTTTCTTTTTTTTATTGCAAATAGTAATATCGTAGTGCAATCTTTTCGGGCAGTTAATTCTACTAACACCGTAATACCTTTGTTTAGCATTATGAAGTATTGTTATGAAATAACATAAATATTTCCTTTGCAACGTCCTCTGCGTGCGTGCAGCGTGAAAACATTAATACATACATACATACATATAGTCACGCCTTTATCCCTAATGGGGTAGGCAGAGCGTCAACGACCCAAACAAAGGTCGTTCCGCCACGTCTGACAAGTGATGAAAACATTAATTGCGTCTCCAAAACTTTGTTGCGTACCTGAAACAATATGATACATAAATTGTATTAAATATAATAACACTAAATCAAGAGAAGATTAAAACGTACTTCGATATTATTATTAACTTAAATGAGGAAATTACTTGAATCAAGAACCAAGAAGACTGTGGTATTGATTTTGGAAATTACTTAATGACTTTGGAGGCATTATGAAATAAAAAAGGAAAACAATATTATAGTCGATTCAAAACAAAATAAGATTTTCAATTTAGAAAATACGTAATTCGAAGATGATCTTCATCGAACAAAGGATTGAACTAAATCTTTCAGCCATGGACATAACAATATCAGGAATCAATAAAATCGCAAATCACTTTCAAAAATATCTGTGAAATACAAAAAAAAAAACAATGCAAAAAGAGACGCAATTCAACTGTCTATTGAAAGGCACGAGCGATCTTCATCGGTCCATTCACACTTCTCACTTTTCCTCCAATATTATAAATCCAACAGGGAACAAAAAAGGGACCCATTGTTTCCTTGTCACATAAATAGTCGATACGGAATCGAAACGAGTGCTATTTATCAATATTTCCAACATGGAAGGGTCAACGACATATATTTTATTCTGTATAAAAGTTGAGAACATTTTGATGGTAAATATGGGACTTATCTTCGAAAATCGATTGAGTGAACAAGATAGTAAAGATAGTAGTCCCATAGATTTGACAAAAGTGGGTCATGCATTCGATCAATCTATGGAACTATATTTGATAAAACTTATTTGACTATTTTGGTGTGCTGAATATGAAATAGTATCGAATATCTTATAAGAGACTTTAATGGGTTAAGTTCTAACTACTAATTAATTAGAAATGCTATTTATCCAGCTTGCTAGCTTAGCTACCAAATATCATTATTATAAGTACTATTCTTTGCCTCAAAAGAATATTCGTCATCATCTTTATCCAAACCATCAATTTCATCTTTCCTTAATCCTATAACACTATCTTTCTTTATATATCTGGGGACATCATTTAATCCCTTTGTATCGTTTTCATTTTGAAATATATCACCATCTGATACGATCCTTGGCGCCCTGCTGTTAGGGTCACTTGGTTCTAAGGTCAGGTTCAAAGACCTAGATTGGAGTAGAACACGCAATCTCTTCAGATTGTAAATAAAAGCAAGCGCGTAATATTTTCGTATCTACTGAGAAAGGAAGCATCTCCATTGCGTCGTCCAGCTGTATTATTTTTATTTTTGTAACTCTACATTTCTATCATGGACCAAAATACTTATTTCTATTAATTCAGTGGTTAAATGAAATGCTTGCGGTCCCTTTTTGTTCTCTCATAATTGAAAATGATAGGTGAAATTTTTTGTCAAGATTTAGTAATTTTGTAACATTGCACAATCAAAGCAGTCTAGCTCTAACCATACTTAAAAAAAATCTGATTACCAGAGATTTTTGTACACGTAGAGTAGGTTGACTTGTGCAATCTACCTTAGGTCTGGGGTATGGACCATACCGTATGGTCCGTTTTTGCTGTGTCAAATGTTATTTACGACAGCTGCCCTATGGCTCGTGCTTGATCTTGGACGCAGGTTACAGGTTTTGTTTTCTTACGTTTGTCAAAATTGCAAGCTTCGTTTTATCGTCTCTTTCTAAACGGTTGTAAAATTTGAAAAGCTTAGCAAGATTTGGATGCCATGAAACTATACTTCAAAGTTTTTAATACCTATTTTGATTCGGGTAGTTGTGCTAGTCTTCTTCTATTGTGTTGATGCTACACTATTAGATGTACCTACCTATTGTGTGTTGATAGTACTGTGTTTGCACTAGACATAATAGCTTAGTAGCAGCTATAAAGTAATAACTGCATTGCAAACCTACTTATTTCTCCACTACCGTATAGGAAATACTCAGTTTCTATAATCCGTGCGTGGGCCCTAATCTTCAGATCAAATTCACTCGAGTTTATCAAATAAACATCTCAGCATAACATACCAGTCTTATTTAATCCTGGCTCAGATAGATGTTAGTTCCCGTTGAATAAACTTGTAATCTCCTATATCTAACCGTCTAGATTACAGGTATTTATCAAGACCTAGGTTGGTTTAGTCGATAAATTGCAGAAATTGGTTGCGCTAGGGGTCCTAGAGTATGGCAGGTAGGAGTTGATGGTGTTATTATTAAGTCTCGGAATTGAGAAATGAATTTTGCGATATTTCAACAACCAAACTACGACTTTTATGCTGGACAATTTAGGCGATGGGCTGACAACTCGTCACTATAGCAATGTGCAAATCATCTGGTTATAACCCTCAAAACTTGTCAGACGTGACGGAATGACATTTGGGTCGTTTTCGCTCTGTCTACCCCATTAGGGATAAAGGCGTGATTTTATGTATCTTGAGGAGTTTTTCCCTCTGTGGGCCAGATTCAAAATATAAAACTCTACTTATAAGTCGGCTTAAATTTTAGATTCGGCTTTAATTTTATAGTAAGCGATGTTTCAAGGGTTATTGATTAATCAATTTGAATTTCCATTACAAGTTTTAGAGAATATTAATTTCCCTAACGATTGAAATTGTTATTACCCGTATAGCAATCAAAAGGGATAAATTGATGTTGATGAATATTAAATAGCTGTGAAATTACTAAAATCTCTATGAGAACTGAACTAGGTAAATAATGAAATTCTCAAAACTGATTTTCGAATGAACTTTTCATTTGGACGTTGTTAGTTTTACTACAGTTTCGATATAGAATCGCTATTCAGGTATTATTTATCATGAAGTTATTAATTTTTAATCTTTGTTACATGAGAAAATTTATTTATAAACAACCCTCAATACTTTGTCAGACGTGGCGGAACGGAACAACCTTTGTTTGGGTCGTTGACACTCTGCTTACCCCATTGCTGCCATGTGATTTATACAGGCGTGATTGTATGTATGTATGAGAAAATTCAAGCAATCTTCGTGGCAGAAATTTATGCGAACTGTACTACTGAGTGATGTAAGCTTAAATATATTTCAAATAAACAAACAAACACATCAATTTTTTATGAGGACGTTACTCTTATAGAAAGTGATGAGTGAAACGCATCTTATCATATTTTAAGTGCTTCATACAACTCTCATACAACCATAAACGAACTGTCGAAAACGTGAATGGTTAACTAATGTAACGAATAACTGACCGCTTTTATGTACCTATAGTATGGTAATGAGTACATGATTTCATTAACTGAATGCAACAGTAGGTAGGTACTTAAATATGTGGTCGAGCCTTTATCCTTTACTTACGCGATAGTCAGAGTGTCAAAAGCCTAGTAAAAACCGTTGTCGATATTATTTTGAGAGTAATTGCACATCATCATCATCAGCCACAACAGTCCACTGCTGGACATGGGCCTCCCCAAAATTATGGGTATACTTATGCCATACTCACCACGCTTGGCAGGCGGGTTGGTGAGCGCAGTAGAAGTTTTACATTTATAGAAAACGCTGCTGCCCATTCCCTGGATTTATCCCTTAGTCGCCTTTTACGACACCCACAGGAAGTTTTGGGGTGATGCTATTCTAACCCGGCATCACACGGGTAATTGCACATCAGTTAGGATTTTGTGTAGTAATTGGTTATCTATCAGCCTGTCTATAGACAAACCTGTTACTGATAATCTTTTGGAAACTTATCCAGTCGAGTCGACTAACGACCCAATGAACCCTAGTGTCGCCATTTTTAAAACACCTAAGCCTAAAACCAATAAACTTAATGTTTCCAATATAAAAGATTACAATAACAGCAAAACTAGTAAAGTCTACGTTTAAGTGCTAGACGCGAAGTCCGGTAAGCGTGACTAATGCTGTAAAGCACTTTACGGACATTAACCATGGTTGCTATGGTAACCGGACTCCATATTGCCTTTTGATGAACTCCGTTTATTGCAGTGTTTCATAAACAGGTCTGATACGAAGGAACTAATGAAACTATACCTTAGGGTTCCCTATTATGCTACGGAAGCTTGAGGGTTCAGTGCAGATGTGGTACTATATAGACACATTTACGTTTTTATCAACTTCCTCTGAGGTTTTGTGGTTAGGGCATTGTACTTAATCCGGATATCATGGGTAGGTTCATTTTCCGAGTGCAAGCAATAATTTTTATCGCCTGAGTCAATCCAATCAACTTCAAAATCAAAGGTACCTTGATTGAAGACTCGTATTTTTACATCAGATTTATAGGTACGTCAAATCTGTCTGTCTTGGACATAGGACCCTGTATATCGAACACATATTTCACCCACAGCCTGCTATTTACTGTAGTTCCTCCAACCTGTTCAGGTCAGCTGTGATTTAGTATGGCTGTGGCAAATGGCTTGATGCGATGAGTGGCGGCCGTAGGACGTAAGACTCAAGTCCTAGACTTAGATTGTAAGGTAAGAAGATTAGAAGTTCCTTGCATATTTAGCCGGAGGCGTGGCATGATGAAGGTGTTGTTTTATGTTCTATTGCTGAGTTGTATTTGAACTTGTTATTTCGGCTATGTATAGAGCAGGCAATGTAACATGAAGCAGCTTTATGCCGCGCCATGCCTCCAGCGTAATTTGCTGGCACCTTTATAAATAGTGGAAAGGCCATGTATTTATACTAGTTGAAAAGGTCACCAGATATTGAGAATTTATACTCATAGTCCCATTTGTCTTAAATATCTGATAGAAACATTTATGTTATTAATAACATAAATGTTACAACTCGTTGAACATCAACTTGATGTCTTTTGACTATAATCCTAGACTAAATCTGTAGATGAGGCTAATGGATGTTCATAAATAATGGTTTGTTTCATAGGTAACTAACTAAGAAGGTATGGATTGGCTGACGGGTCGACGAAAAATGACATTCGCAACTCTGTTAAATTCAGATGTTTACGAGTACTTAATCAAACAGAAATCCTTAAAATATTCTGAAGTGAACACTAAGTATCTCAATTAACCACAAGACGTACCAACGATTTCGGTTCACCAAGCCTGATAGGAATCAACACCAGCAAACGACTATAAACCCAATCCAATACAATTTCTAAATTAGGCCTAAATCTAGGAAACAATCTCCACGAACTGGAGTTAAATTGGCGAGCTGCGCCGGCGCACGATCGGAGTAATCGATCGATGCCAATCGATAGAACACGAAACAGAGTAGAAACCGAACCGGGATGTGCAAAATATTCCCACGAATCTATGGAACTAAATTGGCAGAAGCTTGAACACCTGACGGTAGCGTGGTAACTACTGTGAAAGTAAATAGACTGAGATAAACTTACAGACTAGAACACATAAGTAACTTTTATAATAAAAAAAATAACTTACTTTACTACAAAATATGACAGACATCTTTGTTTTGACCATCAAACTTTGCAAATACCTTTGCTATGGTATGATGTTATGGGGAAGTACACAACACGACACTATCTCTTTGAACTTAGTTAGCACGAAGCCCTGTCAAAGAAAAGTATTATCCCGGGGATGCGTAAGAGCATTCCCACGGACGTTAATCATGTGCTAACGATCTATTGATCCTCGCACTCGATGATGTAAATAGTGAGATAATGTAATGAATATTCAATTTATGTTAGCTAATGCACTGGTTATCATTATGAATTATACTGCGAAGCTGTATTGTAAAAGTTGATGAACTGGTTCGTACTGTAGATAGCAAAGATCTATTTGTTAGATAATGACACACAACACAGCAGAAAAGTATAAAAAATGGGTTTCTCGTGAGAAAATCGGCAACAGAATTAGAACCAAGCATAATACGACATTGTTATCACAACATTTGGTAAACGCTATTACTTTTAGTTACCTAGTTCATGAAGATTTTAAAAGACTAAAAAATAAATCGAAGCTGAAATAAAAAAAGACGATCAAGATCATTACAATGCTTATAATAGTCCCCCCTGTTCCCAAAAGAACAGCTATTCAAATATCCCTCAATAGGACAGGGAATCCAATTCCTCATACCAATTATGTTCTTACTCGAAACGGTCGTACATCTATCAAGCCACGGCGTGATTATCTAACGACAAATCGTGGTAGCGTGCCTGACCTACGAGCAGTGCGAGTGAACCCGACAACTTGCCGTAAAAGGAACATGGCAGAGCCTTCTCGTTTTAGAAAAATGCTAATGCCATAGAAACAGGTACTACTGAAGGTTATGCGATCTTATCTAAGTCTACCTTTTTCTGTTTCTTTGTTTTGCTTTTTACATTGATGACAAAACAATGCTGGATTAGAGTCGGTTTGCGTACCACAAGGCTCTGTACTCGAACCTTTGTTCTTTAATATGCATACAAAATACTTTTGCCAATTCGAAGGGGAACATTATTTTTAGACTTGTACAACCTTGGTTTTTTGTGTTTAAACATAAATTGAGCCTTCAATATATCTTGGAAGCTATTAATTTCAATATTTATCGGTATCGGTGTATTTATGGGTCGATAGTTGGTTCAGGATGCGCCTGATGCCTGTAAACAAGCGCCGGTAACTGGCCGGTAATAATGAATTAGCCGTAAGACACAGGTGAGTCATACGTGAAACAGGGTGACCATATTTAACGTAAGCAAAGTAACTACCACTATAGTGCAAGGATATAATAAGTAAAACTTATTATATTTAGGTAATAGTAGAGTCTCCAGACAGCTGTATAAAAACATCGCAGGTGCGAAAGAGATTCCTTTATAACTGTCGAAAATTTATGCGTTTGACATGTGTCAGGATGCTAATGCTATGTGAAAAAGGGTTTACCAATTTGTAATTCAATTATCGGTGACCGGTTACTCACGTATATTTGCGTAAGGAAGAGAATCAACTCCCTTCTATCTTCTTCTACTTCTGGCTGATTGATGAGGTTTACTTTCAGGTTCGATCTACCCAATCAACTTTATTTTATACTTGACAAACAAGGGTAATTTAGGAGAGGAATTACACTAGAAGAAAATCCGAACACAATATTTAATCATCTTTGTTCTTTGCTGTATAGTTAGTAACTGAAGAATACATAAAAGAAACTAAGCTGAATAAACGACGACATACAAAAATATACAGCTGTCGTAAACTGCTACTCAATAAATTGAAGACGATAATGTTCTTAATCCTTTTCCATCCCTATCGCAATGAATACGTAGTTAGGTCTCAAGTAATCCTATTAAACGAGATATTCCTTGAAAACGAGCCCAAGCCGAGCTTATCCTTTATTCTACTTGACGTGTTGTCACAATACGTCTCACGCACAAGATATTAAACTGTACTATATTCCGGTTTACGCCTGAGTAAGCGGGATAATCACATTATATAAAAAAAATAACATTCATTTTTAGTTTACTACGTCTTGCGGCGCCAGACAGGTCAATTTCGAAGACTTTTTGCTAATTAAAAAAGTAAGCTTTACACCAAGGAAGTTTCCAATTGAATTGTTAACTGTAAATTGATCAATCTTTGCGTTTCCCTATATGGATGATTTCTTCTGGACAAGTTTTGTGATCAGCTGTGGGTGCGTTGACTTTCGGAAGGTCGGGTAAGGCGAGTTCTATAAGTGGTACAAGTGATCTTACCGGTCTTTCAGGATGCAGCGCACTTGACATACACCGTCACTGTCGCAGAAACTTTAGAAATAACTTTAGTTTTCTCCCATTTGTTACTGCTATCTTGTGGTGGAGGGATGTTTATGTTATTGCAATGGTTATCTTTATTTGCAGCTGCTGTTTTATTATGTTTATGTTCTTCTATTCACTGTTTTGCTGAAATCTCCCTGTCATGTTATGTTTTCTCATAGTTCTCTTTATTTTTATTTGCTTCATTATCTGACGTTTTTCCTCGTTTATTTACTTTAGTTATTTTTACTTCAAATTCCTATTAACTATGTAGGTAATACTTCATGTTTACCTTGTGTTTAAGTACAAATAAATAGGTTTCCCTGCAACACGTTGACTATAAATAATATTTATGACTTCTGAAGCTAGTTTGTCAAGGAAAATACCATTATCACAATACCGTTTTGTACATTACTGCCACTTTGTCTTTGCAGTCTGAATACGTCTTTTGCAACCACAATAACATGATCTCTCTCATTAACTATTTTGGCTGTTACAAGAGCTCCAAATTCTTCAGTTGACATATTCAGTTTACGTTGACCTGTCTTTATCTAATCATTGAAGCTGTCAGGAGCTCTTTTCAATTTGGATGTGTAGGAGTTTAGTAGCTGCAACTAGGTTGTCGTGTACTAAACAAACAAGTTCACTCTTTATGTCTATTTACAAACGTTTTTCGTGTGTTGAAAAAAAGTCAGAGACATTTATTGCGTCATATTCTGTGGACGTATTGAGGGTAAGATGACAGAACGGTGTGCCGTCTTGTCTGTGCTGTCGCTATGCATATTTTATCATTAATTAAGTTTTGGGTCATTTGAATTCCATCTTAATTTGCTTGCAATGTACACAGAGGTTAACAAGGCATACGTGATTTGAGAGAAATTTATCTATCGCGCGGTGTTCAGCTCACTAACACAATTTTCCCACGACAATAAAAGGGCCCAACATATTTCCACGGAGAAAGGTAAAAGTTTGAAAGCAAATCAAATAAAAACTTTCGCTTATAAAGGTACCTACTTTACATATTCACGAATAATGCATGATCACTTTCGCAAATAGTCATCCCATGATCTAGAGATATATCTGGGAAATCCGAATGCTAGAAATGTTTCTGAAGACGTCATCTAGGTAAAGCATTTTCGGTGATTTGAAATAACACGTATAAAGACTGAGTTTTGAATAAAGTGATCATGCATTATTCGTGAATATGTAAAGTAGGTACAAGGAGTACATAAAGCTTGCAGAAGCAATAATGTTCTCACCATAAAAACGTCATAATCTCAGAGTGCATAGCTTCACGCATCCGCGTCACATTAATGCATTATGTTACATACACACGAACAAACATACCTATATTTATACATATTACATGTAATGGGATACGTGCAGAATATTAATAATGTCTCCTGCATTTGCAGGATCACTCAACTTTCTTAGAATATTTGTTAGAGATCAAAGCTTGAGCTAAACAAACATCCAACCTTCTTTCTTTCTTCTTCTTTCTTTCTTTCTTAAGCTATAGATACTTAGATGGATAATCAAGATCTCAATCTGAAAGTAGTCAGTTCAATTCGTGTCTTAAAAATTCTGACCTCAGAGATCAACAAATAGTCTTCTAAACCAATGTCTATACATTTGGTACACCCTCCGATACATGTAATCTTCATGCTTCAGATAACTAAGTGATTCAGATTTGTGTCCTCAGTATCATAAATTTAAGAACCAGATCTAAAAGGGACAGCGTACCAGAACTTGCTTAGTCAACGAAACTGAAAAACTCACCAGAATTTTTTTTCAGGAAATAAAAAAATTATAATCCTATACAAAGTGACCACCTCGGACTCCTTTCCTGGTGAAAGTTGTTCAGTTTCGCTGACTGAGCAATCCCTATCAGTTTCTGGTAACCTGTATAATAGTCCTCCCACCGATTTTCGGTGATGGCGGCCAATCTCCCAGAGATAGGCCAGCTGCGCAGGACTAGTTTTTAGTGCCCAAGTGTTTGCGCAATACACAAGTGCACTCTCTATTCATTCAATCTCTATATCTTCAACCTGTATAAGTTTAGTACACAAACAAACATACAGAAAGACGTGCTCAGAAACGAACTCACATACACTCAGCGTCACGTTACTGACATACAATACCAGTGTAGAGGGTTAGATTACCAGAGTTTAGCTATAGTCCTTGAATTAATGAATAAAGCTGAAAGGTAAGTAAATATAGGGGGCAGCAGTACAATAAAATGAAGCTTCCTGACTTCTCGTCTTCAAAGGAACAGTTTAGGATTAGAAAAATGCTATGTCGAGAAGTGAAATAGTTAAATTTATATGTACATATATACTTCATTCTTCGCAAGGTAAGTCCGTATCTGACAATAGATAGAAACACTTGTATAAAGACTTCAATATTCTTCAACATGTTCCAAATAGTTCAGTGCCCTCTCTGACACATTCCGTGATCACACAATTTTAACATTTCAAACAAACACCTGATCAAATACAGAATACCTCTAGTTTCCCAACATATTGTTGAAGTACTATTGTGACAATACTTTGTAAATACAGCTGCCGGTTTTCAAAATATTCTAAAGCATCTACTCTACCAAAAAATACTCACACATTGTCAACTAAAATAACCAGTGCATACTTATATAGTTAACTAATACCTAAGTTAGATCCAAATTAAATAAATAAAAGTGAAATCCCTTTCTACGATCTTTGTAGAAAATTAAAAACTAGATGACTTGTACCTTGTATAATAATTACAAATCTAACAATACAAGTCCTACAATTTCTTTCTTTTTTAATCTACAGAAACACATCAAAGAGAAACTCAAAGACCGGCCAAGGAAAACCTGACCTTGAGGTTAATTGAAGTCAACAGGAGTCAGGGTCACAGCCAATTGAAGGTGCAAAACAGAGTTACGAGCATACTTAATGCACAGTCAATTGCCTCTAAAGACAGTGCAGAAGTCGGCACTTGGAGTTCCACTCCCTAAATGTCCCAGTCCATATTAGGAACATAATTTTCTTTACGCTGTGCTGGAAATCATTGGAAAGCAAATGATTGCTCTGCGTTGTTCGTCTTACCGTACAATGAAGATGAGAACAAAATACTCATATCACATAACAAACTTTTTGAAATTCTGCTATGAATAGTCCAGACAGGAAAGATCAACTACCACTAAAATCCACTCGATTCTAATGACTCCAAGATGAGTCTTGGGAAGAATTGGGGTGGAGTGTAGCTTTTTTAACAAGCCCAGTGAAAAGAGGAATGACAGCAAGTACCTAGTACATAAAGGTACACTGATAAAATGTTGGATTAACTTCATGGTCTATTTGGCTCGCTATCAATGGTTGGATGGATTGCAATTTCCGGATAGGATAGACACTTTAGCCTGTATTGGATGGTCGAAACAAAATCAAGACGTCAGCCAAGAACCAACAGCCAAAGGCATCACGGGCTTGCTTTTAAGAGGGAAACTCCGTGAACAGTTTTTCATGCAAACTCTTTACATTAATCCTCTAACCGATTGCAACATTTTTTTGGAATATAAGCTAGGTTTAATAATAAAACAACGAGATCTAGGTTTACCCTTACCTTATATCGAAAAATATTAAAGTTATAACGTTTCCCTATCTATCTGTGGGACCGGTGCTAAGCAGCTTAGAGTCGTATTTATAATCAGCTCTCAATATTGCTCTCAATCTTGAGATCGCTTTATAAATACGAGCCTTAGTGTGTTCTATCGGAGTGTAAAAAAAAGTAAAAAGAAAATGCTGAAACCCACAACGGTATTAAACTCAGCGAGGTTGGTAAGTAACTAGGTAAAGGTATTAAGCTTGCTTCCTCTTTCGTAAAGTCAGTTAAAACTTAATCCCTGTGGTCGTAAGACGATTTAAACTTTATGGAAGAGATAATTAAGAGTTTTAAGGCTCCTACACACTATGCCGCCGGCCAAGCCGCGCGGACCGCGGCTCGTCGGCTTCCTTTGAAAGACGGGCGCGCGGCACGCGGATTTGCCGGCGGCATAGTGTGTAGTAGTAGCCTTTATAGGAGTACACTGAATAGGTACATAGTAGAAGAAATAAACAGTAATAACATCGCCGTTAAAGCTGAAATTGTACCAAAAGCAGATTGTTTTGCGGACGAAAAGAAATTCATTTCCAGTGGTTTGTGTGAAGATATTTTACTCTTCTCTAATTCTACTTTGAATAATGATAGTGATAGAAACGGAACCAACTTGCAACGGAATCAATGTAGTTTCTAAAACAATAATTTGAATTTAGTCAAGAAATGCGAAAGCCAGAATAAACACAACAGTCATAAACTTTAAACAGTTTAAACATTTCTCATTAGGGCAATAATTTTTATCTTTAGCGTACAACGACCTGCACTAAATAAAGAAGGTACTGTTCGAATTAAAAGAAGTTGTTTGAGATCGTTTAATTACCGATTGGTTTTTTATAGTCGACCTAGAATGTAATCATGTAGGTAATTAATTAAATGAATGTAGCGTAAAACCAGAAGTTAATAAATAAAATGTCTGTTTCACTTTAAATTTAAGAATGTTGGTATGGTATTGGCTTTCATGCTGGACTGGGAGCGATAGAAAAATATAGCATGTGCCAGCTGCATTACCTCCCGGATATGCTGTAATAACCAGCTAAGGTCCGTATTTATAATCAGGTCTCAAGAGTGACAGCGAGTTTGAGTTCGTATCAGAAACGTCATTTCAATACAAAGTGACCTGTCAAATCCGAACTTAATATTGCTCTCAATCTTGAGATAGCTTTATAAATACGAGCCTAAGTGATTCGGGGGTTTCAGTATACTGTAATTTAGGCGATGGACTGACATGACAACCTGTCAAATACACCTCAAAACTTGTCAGATGTGGCGAAACGATCTTTGTTTGGATCGTTGACGCTCTGCCTACCCCTTTAAGGATACAGGCTTGAAATTATGTTATGTTAAGTATGGTATTAGAAAAAAAATAAGCAGGAAATTAACAGCTGACTCTACAATTATTGTGTAAAGACGATCCAAACCTAAAGAAAGTTGTATATTAAATATACGTATGTGACACACTATGCACTCAGTAGAAAAACCATGTAGCGATTGATTCGTAGAAAATTCTTGTTGACAAGTCACATTCAATCCATCAATGTAAAAAGTTGGTCATCAATAGATACATCACTTTTTACGCACTGGCATTCAATTCACATTAATTTATTTTTTATCACATAATTACTTACTGAATGCTAGGTAGAAAGTTAGGAAAGTTGAATGTTATTCACATATTCACTGTATCTTTCCATCACTTGTGGTATAACTGAGTTGTATTTCTAATTGGCACACCAATGTACAAATCAATGTTCTTCCATGCTGGACTGGGAGTGATAGAAAAACATAGAATTTGCCAGCTGCATCTCCTCCCGGGCATGCTGTAAAAACCAGCTAAGGGATTCGAGGGTTCCTCTTCCAATGTATTGAAATCTAGGCGATGGGCTGACAACCCGTCACATACATAATCTCTACATACTCATTTGTAATAACCTTTAAAACTTGTCAAACGTGGCGGAACGACCTTTGTTTAGGTCGTTTTTGCTCTGCCTACCCCATTAGGGATAAATGCGTGATTTTTTGTATGTATGTATGTACCAACCAGCCAATTCTATAAAATCCATATAGGAGGAATAGATGGTTCATACTACCTTCATACCCCCCCCGTACCAGAAATTAAATAGCCAATAGGGGTTGCTCAGTCAACGAAACTGAACAACTTTCAAAAGGAAATACTTTCAGGAAATAAAAAAATTGCATTTCTATACAAATTGTCTGATCAAGGTGGTCATTTGGTATGGGAAAGTCGAAAAAAAAAAAAACTTTTCCTGACAAAAAAAAACCTGGTGAAAGCAGTTTCGTTGACTGAGCAACCCCTATCTATCAGTTTCTGGTACGCTGTCCCTTACACCCTCTTTGTCAGTCGTAGCGAAAATAGCTTATATTATTGTATGCGTTGATGCTATGGGATAGACGTAATATTATGAGTATGTATGTAAATTGTTACTAAATGTTTTAGTTCTACTGTCTCGTTGATAAACAAATTGTTTTCCTAGCTATACAAAGTCTCGTACTACACCATAAATCCAATGATAATTGCCTTCTTGTCTTAGAAAATACGGCCATTGCAATCCTACACCAACATTTGAAATTAAACCCTGACACGGTACAATTGGGTTGGTTTTTCAGGATTATAAATGGATGTTTTGTTGAGTAAGATTTGAAGTTTAAGAGCCCCTTCACATTCTACGCAAAGGTTAGAATATGCTAAGTGAAACACGCACTTGATTTAATCTAAACTGAAAACTAAAAATCAAGGCCGATTCGGTACCGATTCTTGCACACATCATTCCTTAAAAATAAATTAAACTCCACTATGACTATGCTCTTCAGAACAGAAAAAGAGGTGCTTGTGCTTTATGCCGTCAGCGGCAAAATTAGAGACACCTATAGTGTTTAATTTTATGGCTTAGGTTTTGCGCATAATATTTAATTTAAAGAAACTCGATGATTGGCCAATTAGTCTTCTACAACGCCTTCTTTCTTGGTAGCTATGGAAAGCATCTTTCCATGATTGGTTGCTGTGTTGGAAATTGAGGTTCTTTGAGGCTTTTTATTGCTCGTCAACTCTAAAAAATCTGGCCTTAGTGTCAAGAGCAAACCCATCTAAAAACATAAACTCTAGATATATCAGGACAGCGACAGGGACAGCTTCCCGCAAACTGATAGGGGTTTTTCAGTCAACGATGCTGAACAACTACCACCAGGACTTTTTTTCAGGAAACGAATAAAGAAATTAGCTTTTTCATACAAAATGACCACCTCAATCAGACAATTTGTATGGAAAAGCCAATTTTTTTTTCATTTCCTGAAAAAAAAACCTGGTGATAGTTGTTCGGTATCGTTGATTGAGCAACCCCTATCAGTTTGCGGGACGCTGTCCCTTACACCCAGTATACCTATGTAAGAGTTCCAGGACACGGTAGTCTAGTCTTCCTCTAACTTGTAACGGTACAAGTTCAAGGGGCTTGAGTTTCCCTGTTCATAGTTTTGCTACCTTCATAGACTAACTAACATGCAGACTCTGATTTGTTCTATAAATAGGAAAATAACAAAAATATAAAAAAAAGTTTGTAAGAAAACTGTCCAGGAATTAAAAATACACTCTAGTTCATATTTGCATCGTATCGCATCGCATGTCTCAATTTCAAGTCCGGAAATAGAATTGACTGACTGACTGACGTAGTAGGCCAGGTCTAATCTAGCCATGATAAAATATTGCACTTATACACAATCTGTATTTCCATTGTATTCAAGTTGATCTAGGCGGAGCGGAGTGGTGCAAGTAAAGAACCATCACAATGTTTGAAATCTTCGCTCTACTTCAGTAGAATAATGCTATCGTGTAGATTCGTGGAGAGCATGACTTAACTAAATCTTAACCAAAATTGTTGCCGTCACTTTCTGTTATCTCATGATAAACAATGATAGGTGATAATTTTAATCAAGATTTAGTGATTTTGTGCGCATACGAATTGATACCATTGTGATTATTTTGTGTCTCCGCGTCAAAGGGGCATTACGAAAATTTTCTCGTTAAGCTTAGTGCAGTCCTCTAGATTTACTATCACTGATGGTGTAGTCATTGGACACCGTCTGCCGCGCTTCCTGCTTCACACTGGGGTTAAGGTTCGATGCCCGTGCCGTGCAATCTGATAACAGTGGTCTTTGCAGGTTACCGGTGTTGCGTTACGGTTGCGAATTCACTAACTGGACAGTTAAAGATAACTGCAATTATGGCGGTTAACTGTAATTATGCTAACAGGTGTATGGCCTGAAGCTCTGATTTAATTAGATATTAGTTTCGAAGATATATTATATGTTAGCCTGAGGCGACTTAAATGGTGCGACCTCGACCAAGCGGCATATATTTAAATGATGAAAGTATCGCTCTACTTTTACATAATCTACGAATATATCCATAATATTACTTATCATCTAAATCTATTGAGAACTGATAAATCTTTGTCGGACTGTATAGTTCGTTGATCGTTTACGGTATATGGCCCCTAAAATTTGTTCTTTGTGCCACCTCAATACAATTTCTCCACAACCCAAAATCATGGCGGCAATATTCTGTAAACGAAAGTGAAGCCGACAAAATTGAATTTTTTTTTAACCCAACACTAATCTGCCAATTATCTGCGAACAATTTGAGAGGCGCACGCGCAGGTGGCCGGCAAGGGAGATACACAACACAATGCAGCATCCCTCTTCTATACTTCCCTGATGCTCTTTACAATAATCACAATACGGGTATTACGCCCTAAATAGGCAATTTTAGTCAGACCTGGGTAGAATTACGGCCAATACCACTATGTGAAAATAAACCAAAATTAGTATTTTGTCCAGCCGTTTGCAACTCAACTTCCAGCATCTTATTTTTAAGTGAGCAATCCTGTAGACATATTATTACATACTATTATTTAATTATATATTTACTACTTTTACTAATTGATGTATACCTACTGAACACCGCAGCCTACCTATTATAGTAGCTAGAGATTATTTGGGGCCAATTCGGTTATGCACGTGTCCAGTAAGGGGCTGTAAGGGACAAGACAATGCAGCATCCCTCTTCTATACTTCCCTGCTCTTGACAACAATGCAAGTACAGAGCTCCACACAAGTGACACACCATTGAAAGCTGGTGTAAAGTGGGTGATGTGTGCGGAAAATAAAGACCACCTAGAGTGCCTACTAAATATGCTTAGCCAATAGAATTTGATAAACATGTTGTAAGGCTCGTATTTATAAAGCGCTCTTAAGATTGAGAGCAATATTAAGTATGGATGTGACAGGTCGTTTTGTACTGAAATTACATTTCTGATACGAACTCAAGCTTGCTGTCACTCTTGAGTGCTGATAATAAATACGGACCTTAGAGTTTTAACTGCTAAAACGGTTAGCTGGTATCTGAAATATATACCCTATCTTTTCCCTTTAAAACTACTGGATTTGATTTAAAAACTTTTAAAAGCTACATTCACCTGAACTCGAATGTGCTACATTTTACTGCGGAAAATATCTTTCTGTCGTGGGAAAACTACGTATGTGAAACTGATAATTTGTAGAAACACCAATATACTATTCGCTCTTAATAATCCCTGTTTCACTATCTGTGACAACCATAACGAACGAAAACTGTGTGGCACGCTGTACCACTCCAATAAATCGAAGTGCCCCCATGTGTTGATGGCTTTGTGCATGGTAATTGGAGCCCATATCGATTAAATCACAGTATCGATATGTTATAGTGTCGTTTAATATATTGGTGATAATAAGCTGGTGTGATTTATAATGGTGGGTTTATGAAGTTGAAATGAAACAGAAGTATAGTGTTCTGAATCTTAGAGAGAGAGAGATTCCGAGAAAAACTTAATTATTAAGTAGGTACTTCTTAATCAACTGCAATTAATTTTTGGTTATAATCTTAATTAAAGCAGGTAGGTATATAAACTTTACACGGGCAGTTAAAAATAAAAGCTCTGTAAACCTGAAACATGAAAATATTAATTGCAATGGCGGCTTAACAAACGCACGAATGAACATAAAAGCTGTGTCGCTGTAAAAAAAGGGATATTAAAAAATACAGTTAATTCCACACAGCACGTAAAGCACGCTACAATAAAAGTTGATTAGAATGTGAGAGCGCCAGTAGATAAAGGGAAAAATAATGTAAAAATGTTGACGTGCGATAAGGATTAATGACCGCACTATAAAATATGAGTACCTTATTACTAGTCACACAGGTACTTTCTGCCTGTTCGGGCTTGATGGGTTTTCCCGAAGAGTCTCCAGAAAAAGCTCATTCTTATAAAATCTACTTACGCTCGTGATTACCAAAATGATTTGACGAATTTAAGCATTCATACTGAAAACTTTCACCAGGAAATGTTTTTTTTTACTTTTCCATACAATGATCACCATGATCAGACAATGTGTATGGTAAAGCCATTGTTTTCCATTTCCTGAAAGAATTTCCTGGTGAAAATTGTCCAGTTCCGTTGATTGATCAAACCCTATTAGTTTCTGATATGCTGTCCCTTACACCCGGTATAACACTCAGTACAAAAGCTGAAGAGAATGTGACAATAACCCAAGATAAGTTAAAAAATGCAATGAATGTGAAGCGCATGATGATGAGGAATGCTGCAATAAAGAACTGGCAGGAAATATTTTTATGAGCTGTTAGTGCTGTTATTATAAAGACATAAACAGAATGCGGTACAGGATAATAAGGGTATTCTTCTCTTCCAACATCATTTATCCCTTATGGGGTAGGCAGAGCAAAAAGACCTAAACAAAGGTCGTTCCGCCACGCCTCACAAGTTTTGAGGGTTATTACAAATTGATATGTGTGATAGATAACCCTCAAAACTTCCTGAGTGTGATATTTTCATCTACACTTCTTTTGTGAAGAGGAAATGATTGTAAAAATTCTTTCACCACTTGAAAGCTACATATTCATTAGAAATACCTATTTGGTTTAAGAATTTGATTTTATAATAGTTTTTTTTTTGTTTACATTGCACACAGCTATATTACTGGGCTAATTTTAATTAAACTTCTAAATAAAACCAGTGCTGTCGATTCTCGTGACATCATTCTAATTCTTAGATAGCGCTGTCACTTTCTTAACTTTGACCTAAGAACAGGAAAGCAAATTAACACATGACTTTGACATTCCTAATCTGACGTAAGACTGCTATTTTGACGTAAAGTAAGAGAGGATGCTCTATGCTCAGTTCTTATTTAATTCGTCTTACGACCTATGATTACGACAAATTAGGAATGTCAAAGTCATGTGTTTATTTGCTATCATGTATTATGTCAAAGTTAAGAAAGTGACAGCGCAATCTTAAAATTAGTTAAGGAATATTGCCGCCAGAATCGACAGCAGTATCTAACCGCACTAGAAATTATAACAATAAAATCACATTTTATGACAACCATACAGACAAAGCCACGGTCAAAACCTAATATTCCATAAAACATGAGTATAATATGGGACTCCATTATGCGTTGGAAGAACCAGTCGTATGATATAGTAACGTTTCTGCGTAGGTTGTCTAACTAGGTGAGAGCACTTTATCAAAAGTAGAATAAAACTTTATATGCCCATTCGAAACAGGTCGTAGCGACGGATATGAGGTTTGTGATCTTTGTAGGGTAGTCTTATACATTTTAAATAATATTATTTTGACGTGATTTCGATCCCTGTTGGATAATTTGACACTTGGTCTAATATTTTGGACAAATAATGTGTGTAACACAATTGGATTGGACAATCAAGTAATCAAAGTGCGAGAAGGTATAATATTAATGCACATTGTCCATATTTTAGTTGTCCTCCTCCGGATCGTAAGCCCATGGCTCAGACCACGGCACTAGTCCACGGAGGCATATGGAGGCATCAATTCTCATCTCACATTATTACCGTGTTGATTCTGTCATTAAAATACCGCGTGTTATCATATCAGTCAGGTCATTGACTTTGGAGACATCATGCCGTCTGGTTTGAAGAGTACCTGCAAAGAATAAATAAATAGTTGTTACTTATATATTTATTTTAACAAGTCATAAATCTGTTGTAGATAAAGAGAAAACAATGATTGTATTCAAAAAGATCATGGGTATATTGCACCCAGCTCCATTTGTCATTTTGGTCCTAAAACACATGATGCACTGTCCATACATCATTGCCCATGATCCTTTGAGCTCTATTCTGGTTGCCACCTGTTAATCTAAATTTTAAATAGTCTAATAACTTTCAACCTAGCGTGCAAAGTGTAAGACTTTAATATAGCTTTAGGATTGGCTCCCATACTTGAGCCATTACATTATCTCTATGGACTACCTATACCTATGCATATGTATGGTTATTTCAACACTAAAAGTATTTCTACAAATAGAAAAATAATGTCAACTGTTATCACTTAACGAAATGACCCTATCCCTTTCGATGACATCTCACATTGCCAGATTATAGAGACATTAAAATAACATTATCAATTTAATTGACACCTAGTGACTTAATTTTAAGACCTTTTCTATTTTTAAGCACAGAAAATCAATTTTAAGAGTCTCCTATTGTATTTATTTTTAACTACTTCTCTGTTATTTCTACTACAAGTTAGTTACAAATTTAATCAAAATTTTAATGTACTTTCGAGATTCCTAATTTTAATTTGATTATTTCATTTTGAAAGAATCTAAGTCAAATATCTATTCACAAATTTTAATCACGCGATGTCTTTCAAAAATTGATCCCCAGTATGTAGGTGTATTTGAATATTTAATAATGTTATCTTTATAGTTACTTAGATATGCAATTCAGTATTGAATTTTTATCACGTCGTTAAAAAGAGAGGTGTTGATTTTAGTCGAATAACGTGTTAATATTTTCTTTCTTTAAGACATTGACTCCATTTTCTAAATTGAACATAAATAACTTGATATAGATTTTAGATTTAGATTTATATATTTCATTTTATCAATTTTATAATTACATTACAATAATAATAACAATGTCCAAGGATAATATGATCGACAAAGAATAAAATAAAAATAAGAATTCAAAATAACAAATGTCTAAAAAACTTAAATAATATGTCAATTTGTAAAACCAATGGTATAATGACAATAGTATAAAATAAAAATAAAATATACCTATATAAAAAGTAGGTATTTTCTCTATAGGTAGAGTCTAGCTAGATACTTACCTGTAATTATTTAGGTACTTGAGAAAGTTATTTCAAAGTAAAGCTGTCATGCGGAATGTTAGTAGGTTAACTACTTGTTTTAAAGCTCTGCCTACCCTCTTACGTATACTGCTATTCCAAAGTTTAAAGTGTTATGAAGGTAATATAACTAATAACCCTTCCTCTGCTCTACGCAATTTTATGAACTATAAACTGTCTTACAAACTACAGTGAATATTGTTGTGTGAATTGTTGTATCCCATGAATAGAAGTCTTCTAACTGACTCTGTCTAGTTGTCTGACCCTTTGGCTCTCTATTCAGAGATCGTAGGTTTCATTCCCATGGGAAACATACTTTCAATTGATAATACCTATTCATTTCGTTGGTTGAATCACCTGATATATAACAAGACGATTTTTTTAACGCAATGCTAGATTTTATATATTCACAGTGAACAATGTTGCCTGTTCCCTGGATATTCTGCAAAATTATTGCGTGCGTATACATACATACATATAATCACGCCTTTATCCCCAATGGGGTAGGCAGAGCGTACACGACCTAAACAAAGGTCGTTTCGCCACGTCTGACAAGTTTTGAGGGTTATTCCAGATAGATCTGTACATTGCTATAGTGACAGGTTGTCAGCCCATCGCCTAAATTACAATACTGAAACCCTCAAATGCCTTAGCTGGCATGCTGTAGCCCGAGAGGAGATGCAGCTGGCATATTCTATGTTTTCTATCACTCCCAGTCCAGCATGGAAGTATTAGCAAAATTATTAGGTTATACTATTCTGACACGACGAACTATTGGCTAACGTCATGCCTACTTGTATTTACATTGTTATCACGCTACAAGCAAATAAAAAAAATACACCATTGACTACTTAAACAAAAGACCAAGAAAGCAACTTTTACCTACCTACTTGTACTGCAGGTGACAAAAAGCAGACACATTGTTGAGATACCCCATTGTCTGTGTTTATGGGAAACGTAGTGCCGGTAGTAGAGACAAAGGGGTATTTAGCGGAGGATATCCGTATTGGAGACAGCCATTTCTATTGCGTCGTTATCTGTGGTATTTTGTTGTTTTGTGGTTGTTACGTAAGTTATTAGTGTTTCTCGATGGACATGTTTTTCTTTCGGAGTAACTTTATTTTAAAAAGCTGCGGACTTGTTATTTCGGTGAAAATCCTCAATATTGGGAGTTAGGATATTAAATAAGAAGTATTATAGAGGGATTTGAACATACTAATTTAGTATCAGGAAACTGCAAATAATTTAATTTGAAACACTAAACCATCGTAAAAAATTTTGAACACCAATCTGCTTCAATTTATCTGTCAGAGCCTATATTTTTAATGAAAGTGGATTCAAGTACTATGGATTCTAGTATTAGTAATGCGGCAGCTTCAACCATAATTAGTGCATTGCTCTATTACTTCAAAATTATTTTCTAAACCCATTTAACCACCAATGTAAATCTACAATGTCGCCACCACATGCCAGTATAAAAAACCCACAATAATAGCTTCATTTTCCCTCGTAGTAGGCGTGAAGATTAATAGCCAATAAATACGTCCCACTGTAACACTAGGAAGTGTATTTCATCGATATCGACGTCGATATTTTATAGTTATTATATCGATATCGGCGCTTGGATCAGAGCGCTTCGCATGGATTACTTGGTGTTGCCAGATGAACTGGTTTTATCTGGATTCTTAATATTCTTATTTTAGAATGCTATGAAAATTCGGTCACAGCACAAGTTACAATTAGGTAATCATCATTATTATCAGTCCGAAATCAGCTTAATACAAAACAGCTTACTGCCATCCTTGAAAAGCCTTTGTTTTGCTTTGGTATACCTATCTACCTACATCCATATTCATTCGAATATTTAAATCAGCATGCGGGTCTTTATCGGGCTGATTTCAGTCACATACCTATAAACACAGCTCGGCCAAAAAAAAATCGAAATAAAGTAACTAAAAACAAAGGCAACATAACTCATGAAGTAGACTCAACTCCTTGAAATAAATAAATTCATCTCCTTTTCAAAATTTCATCTCTCTATTTCACAGTTTTCCGCTATGGCAACCCCGCCCCTATAGAGTTTTTATCGATAAGTAATGGGGGCACGCTATTTCTATGGTTAAGAGACCGTTACGACACGAACGTAGAATGTACCTATACCTACATGTGGGAAGTGGGAAACCTAGATTGTAACGAGAACTAAGTGTGAATTGAATTGAGAGCTCTGATTGATATCGTGTGACTTGTAATGGAAGGGTAAAATGTACAGTAATTTGTTTTTTTTTAATTTGTGATGGGTTTGCTATTTGACGCTAAATCAGAGGTGACTGAGGTGCTCTTGCTAGGTCTCTACCTAGCACTAGACGATGAACCTAGGCTCGTATTTAGGTATAAAGCGATCTCAAGCTTGAGAGCAATATTGAGTGCGAATTTGACAGGTACTTTGTAATGGAATGACATTTCTGATACGAACTAAAACTCGCTGTCACTCTTGAGAGCTGATTATAAATACGGGCCCTAGCGAGCCGCAAAGCAAGCTCAAAAGTTATTCCATTCAGAAACAAATTTTAAGTATTTTAGGTTTAGGCTTCATACAGACGAACAGCACTTGCCAACTGCAGATACGACTGCACCCGTTAACTTCAACCGTCACCTGTCAGCATCTGCAATCGTACAGCTGCAGCTGGTCTGCCTGCGTGGTCTTGTGGGCTTCTGGATTCGGAGGTCCTGGATTCAATTCCAAGTCAGTCTGAAGTCATTAGTCAATTTATCACTTTGTGAGATATTCCCCAGTTGTTTATGATATTTAGGTTCATCGGGTCGATCGATTCGATACCCACACGACAAGAAGAAAAAGTTGGTCTGTATGGACAGTTTATCTAAAGTTTTCTAACTTTCTACCCTAGCCAAGAAATAAGTGTCATTTTGGATTGGTTTTTGGCTTAGATGAAGACTTGGCACCGTTCAGCGGGAAACTTAGACATTTTGGCACCTATAGCAGCATTTACTGTAGATTCTTTAGTGCAGAAAGTAAGACCATGCCAACGGATATGGTATAAAATAGATATTTTGAAGTTCCACTGTACAGCTTTCTCCAACTAAAGGTCGGTCTACTCCGGGCAAGGTCCATCCATCACAAGGAGTGATATTTCTGGGTAAGCTTCATAATATAATAGAGGCAGGGTATGTTCTATATCATCATGAGACGTTACGAATAGGTAGGTACGTAGCGCTTTTTCACACTAAAAGACAAAAACGCTATCGTCTTTGTCGCTACACACACCCACGATGTAGCATCATCATTCACCACCCATCGTGTCAAGAAAGCTGACTATGTGAGAAAAATTGGAAATGGGCAGCAGCTTCCTCTACGAAAACAGTAGAGAAAACTTACGACCTTCGGCATTCCCAGCTGCATCTCTTCCCGGGCAAGGAAAAAGTACGGAAGGAAGAAGTGCCCCTTCAGTCGTTGGTTTGGTATGAATAGCCACATGTTGAGAGGGGCTCGGTACAGTTAGCCGCGATATTTACTATCACAGCGCCACAACGCGCCGCCCACGCGACTGTCGCAATAGCGGTGCGTGTGCGCAGGTGGGGATTCAAAGAGTTTGATACTTGCATGTGTAGTGCTGCATATCAAACTACCGCAAGAGACATAAAAAAATGCGTTGGGATAAAAACCGGGAAGTGGGCACCAGCGGTTCCATTGAATGTAAGATCTTGCGCACAGGCCGTTTGCAACAATAAAAGCGATAAAAATCTTGAGTAGAATGGTCCAGCTACTTCTCTTCCTAGGCAAGCTGAACAAGGTAATCCAGGCCCAAGGATGTCGATGTATGTCTTTATTCGCAGTTTGAAGAAGAAAGAAGAAGAAGTCGGAAGAAATTATTGCTTCAGCACTTCCATAGTCTAAAATTCAAGTATCAAAACGACTCTATCGCTATACAAAACTCGCGCCAGTCGGTCTAGGGAAGTGATTGTTGCTATAATGCGCCTTAACAGCATTACCACTGATTGGTTGTAAGTAACGTGTTGTTGTTTCCTACTGTGCCAATTCTGCCCCTGCGCCGGCGCAGTTCAAGTGTTAATACATTAATTTGATCCTTCATTGTATGAAATTGTTGTAATCGTTTTTACTACAGCGAGATTTTTCATTCACCAAAGAAATTTTAAGGAAAGATAAAGAAAATTGTTCATGGAAAAATAATAAATTTTCAAAAGTAACTGAGAAACTAAACTTGTTTGACTGATTTACGGCATTACACTCTTATTGATCCAATAATTAAACACGTCGTATTAATTTGACATTTAGAAATTTTCTATACTTTTAGCATAACTGGCTAATATAATAGAACCAATACCAAGAGCTTAATGTGCAATAAAAATTATCGACAGTAGAGGCGATATTTAATGTCAAAATGTATGTAGTTGGTTCATTTATTTATATTTACTCGTGATAATATTATCGTGAACAACGACAGTAACAGGAAAATATGGTGTTTTCTAATAATTAAAAATGTTTACACATTATTATTAGGTAAATAATGTGTGTCTAGGTGCCCGCCGCTGTATATAAATAAGTTAATCTGTCCGTGGTGAGGTACCTATTTACCTAGGTTCCAGAAAATGCTGGAAATATAAAAACATGAGATATGGGTATTGGGTACGTCATATAGTAACTATCATCTAATAATAATCTGATACATATATGTAATACAGTATAATATGTAGGTACCTAACTAACGTTTTCCGACTCCGGGCACACTGAATTTCTCCCGTCCCGAAAATTTGCTAACGTGTTACTTTTTTAAGTATAGGTAGTTTAAATAGAATTCCACTCTCAATAGTCGCCAGCCCTAGCTGTAGGTAAAACAACGATATCAAACAGATCATCAATGTAAAGCGTCATATATCTTCCATTGTCTTTCATTCATTCACAGACATGACATACTGAGCCTCTTCGAGTACATAATATACGTGTTCATTCATTCAAGATCATTGTGTAACTCCGAACTGAATACAGTTAACTCTCATTTGTCAGGGGTTCTCAAACTTAAGACTTTTGCGATACAGAGTAGGTAAACAAAAAAATAGTGAAAGGACGCAATGTTTTTGGGCGTTACCTTTAATTACCTATATAAAAGAAACTGATAGTGCCTGCGGTATTCCGCAAGCATGTAAATGGGCATAATAGAAAAGGCCCGAAAACATTTTCATTCAAGCGACCGAAACTAACCTCAAAATTCAGGCATGTAGAGTGCACCTGCTTTGTACCACGAAAAAATCTTATTAGCTTCATGCTAGTTAGTAAATCACATTTACGAAAGCAGCATATAGTACGGCTCCATGTCCGAACAAAAGTCAGTTTTATGGTCCCATCGTGAAGAAAGCATGAAACTTGGCATGAATGTAGCTGTCATGTATGTGCTTCAATGCAGATATGGAAGCATGTTGAGAAATTAGTTTTTCCCCCCCTCCCCCCCCTTTTTATGTGCCAAATCGTGGTTTTTTTTATTTTTTATGAAAACGGGTACAGCTATCAGAAAACTGTCAAAGATCAATATGTTCCCTATGAAATTCTCTACAATATTGTCATTGGACGTATGTTGATAGAATTTATAGTTTACAAAATATGTACAAATTCTATGAAAAGACATGCCCTTCTGTGACGGGTTTCAACTCACCCACTTTTTTGAAATGCGTATATTTCAAAAACTACTTGACGGATTCTGAAGTTTTTTATTTTATTTTGTTGGGTATATTATAAAGATTATTATAAACAGAAAAAAACACTACCCTATCATATATAATTTAGCTGTTATTTACATTTGAAAGAAAAAAAAAAAGTATGATTTTATTTTACTTTCTTAATATTTGGCCGCCATCTTTATTTTCTTAAACTTTAATTTATTTATGTTATTCTAGAGGTCAACACCAATCAAATGACACCTCGATCATTAAAATCGGTGCAGCCGTTTTGAGCCAATTTATTTCTTTTGATTATATAGCCGCCATTTTGGAAACGGTCCGCCATCTTGAATTCCAGTGGGTAACTCGTCGGGTGTCTCGGACAAAATCATTCATATTGGTCCCTACTATCACTATGCAAAGTGGCTTGCTTTCTGCACAAACTGAAGTTTCCATCTTAAAAATGGCTCTAAGACCTATGACTAACGGATATTCGCTCAGCGCTTTTTCAACATCGCTATAAAATTCTTCCAGGACGTCATCGCTGCTTTTGCTTGTGGGTGCGTATACCTGAACTACTTTCATTTTGTATCTATCGCTGATGTTAAATATACCGTAGATAACTCTAGTTGATATTGCGGTTATGCTCTCTTGTGCACGAGTAGGCCCACTCCACCTTGTGAACTATTATCTCCTTTGTAGTACAGCAGGTGTCCCGATCGTAGCTTTGTAAGTTCTTCCCCGTGTCTTCGGGTCTCGCTCAGTCCCATGATGGTCCAGTTTATTTTATCCAGTACACTTGTTTCCAAATCGCAAAGTTTGTCGTCATGCAAAAGGGTTGTGACATTAAACGTAGCCAGGTTAATCGTTGTTGAGCAGCCGTGCGTCTTACAGAGATCCTAGCACCCTCTGTCCTGCCGGTTTCCCGACCGCTGCCGTAGCCGGCCCAAGCAGGACCGCTGGGGACTGAGGGCCGATTTGATTTTTTGTCTTTCATGAAGGTCTAATAGTGGCCTTAAAACGCCGCGCTGGCCATTGCGTGTTGGCGAGTTGGGCCTTTCTAGGGGGATTTAGCCCCTAAGGCCTCCGTAGCCTCTTCCAGCCGGTTACCCGGCTAGGAGTATGGTTATACTGCCAATGCTCGGTCGCCAGAGCCTCGTCCGTTATCTAGCAGGGAGCACCGCGGTGCGGTGTAAACCACGCCGCCGCCATCCGGCGCGTGCAGGTGTGAGGTTGACAGTAGGGCCGGATAAGATGTTAGTTTCGTTCTCCCCTTACTCCCCGATATAAATATATATATGATTAAAACTGTAATTAACTGTGTTTTTAATAAATTGCTTGAAACCCTAGACCCTAGCTTTAAATCTGGAAAAATAGTATTGTAATTCTAGTATTAGTAGTAATTATAGTATTGTAAAGGTAGTATTGTGCTTCCATGCTGGACTGGGAGCGATGGAAAAACATAGAATGTGCCAGCTGCATCTCCTCCCGGGCATGCTGTAAAAACCAGCTAAGGGATACGAGGGTTTCAATTATTGCAATTTAGGCGATGGGCTGACAACCCGTCACTAAAGCAATACACTACCTACATAATCATCTTTAATTAATAGCCCTCAAAACTTGTCAGACGTGGCGGGACGACCTTATTTAGGTCGTTTTCGCTCTGCCTACCCCATTTGGGATAAAGGCGTGATTTTATGTATGTATGGTATGTATGTAGTATTGTAAAAAGGAAAAAAAAGAGTACTTGAGTCAGACGCGGTAAGCTGTAACTCTGGAAATAATGCCTCTACGACTATGAAATAAGTGTCATTTTGTAGCTTAATGTATAAGGT